>DWEI01002318.1:0-14581 GCA_018245875.1 Mysoria ambigua | reverse complement strand
GTGGAACAATAGAAAAGGTCGATATCGATGTAGGTAGCTCAATAACGAAATTGGTAAAATATAGGACGATACAAAGTGTAACAAATCCCTCTGCCTACTTCATTGGGAGTTATAGGCGTTATGTAACGTAAAGAAGGCTAGAATTCTACCTCTAAGATACGCCTGTAGTTCACGAAAAGTTAGGCAGAGTAGTGTAGCACACTTACACGTTACAGTTACGTTTACGTCCCACCGTAGAATAAGAGGTAATTCTTTACCGAGCACACATCGCAACTTCGAGTCAGTATTTGGGATTAATGCCCAAGAACACTCAATCGGCAATGGCGCTTGAGAACACTTTACCGACAGGCCAAATGTATTACCGTAAATAATACGATTTAGTATAAAAAATAGTACAGTATTCATTATCATCAGCCTATCTCAGTCCACTGCTGTCTGTGAGCCTCTCTCACAGAAAATTACATTAGAAATAGTATTACAGAAACAAAATGACATAAAATAGAAGACGGTAAAATCTAGTTACAAATAATAGTAGCCCCAACTCGCGGTTCTCCAACTTTTGATTAAACCAGCGGCCAGCCACCCTCACGCATACTGATGCGAGCACATTGTAATATCCTACATATTTTGTAAGCATCGTGTACCTAACTTGAGTAGAACAAATGCACTATTTGAGTTTTCTAATTTACATTTTCTAATAGTGTCTCGGAGCTTAGATGAACGCCCGGTGTATGGTGATAGGTTCACCACCTACTCCATAATAGAACGTAAGTGTAACTGGTGAGACGTGGGAAGGTACTGCATACCTCTGCTTACCTCTTACGATTACAGATGTGAAGTTATGTTACTTTATTTTACGATCACGATCACCAATTTAAGTTTTAATTGCACATATCCCACGTAATTTTGAAAACATACAAGTTTTTTTCTGTCCTGTGTCCACAGCCCGTGCTTATATTAAAATCCGAGTTGACACTTTCGAATGTCAGTTAACAAACTACTTGTATATTTGTATCCTAGGAGACAAATTGTTTCTAAGGTCACTTGACATCTTTCATAAGATGACGAGAGATTTTCGCGAAGTATTACAAATATAAAATTCTCATGAATCCCACGACTCACTAGATGGAACATACAAAATAAATCAAAAGTTACAACATCATCATAAAAACAAAACATCAAAACAAAAGTTACAGGTCTACCATTTTCCGAAGTACCACAAAGCTTAATACGTCCTACAAAAAGATCCACAATTCATATTAATTGCATATTTTTGGAGCTGAAGATTACGCTGTTTTATAAAAGAATTAATAGTTAGATATGAATAACAGTGGATACTATTAAAAATTTCGGACTAAAACCTTATTATATGTTCTACAGCAAACTCTTTATTATTCTTATAATTCTATCAGCAAATTAATATAATTTGCTGATAGAATTTTCTTAATATGCAACTATGCTATCACAGGTATACTAACCTTTCAGTTGTATACCAATGATCCAAGTTTAAAACCGTGATCCATTTGTACCCGTCCCATAGATCGGCAATGTTACCAATGTAACACACGGACCGTTACTTCACGAATGCTATGAGGTATTTTCAATAGAAATTCTTGTTAAATACGAAACTCATATTAATTTAGGTAGATTATTTTCAGATACCACTCGTGTATTCTATAGTTGTCCACACTAGGTGCCGCAGGGATGGCACGTAGATCGTAGCCACGTAGCCGCCCGTAGCAGCAGGAATGCTACGCGCGTAGCGGCTCATTACAGCACTAGACGGAATTCTTGTTCACTGTTTACACTCTGGCACGAGAAACAGCTCAAATTACCTACGTGACATAGTGCTAAATAACCGCACTGTTTAAAATCGCCGCTATATAATTAATTTAGTTAATTACTCTTCCACGGTTTTAAAGAAACAGTGTTAATCACTTATCTTTTATTTATTTAATACACACATTAAGTACACATTAAAATTATGTATGATAGTAATAATGTTCGCTTTAATGAAACGTACATATATTGAGTTCTATATAAAATACAGATACTGTTTATTTTTTATGTTTTTTTTTCAAATATACCGAAGAATGAAAAATGCACATGAAGTTGTATTTAATGTGTACTTATAGCGGTTGAAATAATGTCAGAAAAATTACAATTAAGAAATCCAATCCCACCAATGATCTTGGAGAGGTAGGCAGAGGAGAGTATCACAGTAACGTAACCTCTAGGTTCCTCAGTAACGTTTACGTTCCACTGTGAAACAGGCGGTAAACCTATTGCCATTCACCAAATATATTGACATTTTAACACGATGTAAAAGAAAATTGTCTCCGAAATCGGCGAGTGTGTATGGATGATAAATGAAAAACAATCACGTCAAGACTAAGGATACAAATATTTCAAACTTGGTGCTCTCTGTCTAACTCGTGAGAGACCAAGCGTGATAATGATGATAACAATGATAATAGTTATTTTATTTTGTTTTAGATATACAAACGTAATGTTATTACATTTTTCTTTCCTGCGATATTCTTTGGTTAAGATAACAACGTTAATTGCATTGCATAAATATGTTCGCGTGAGCACTACAGGTAACTAATTCCGCGCCAACCGCTAAACACTTACCGCACGTATATAGCCACTTATCTGATACGAATTGCATTTACACATGCGCGTGTGTGTGTGTGTGAGTGTGTGTGTGTGTGCGTGTAGCCGGCCTAAGCTTTCTTGCGGTCAAGCCAAGTATTACATCTACAATTTTCAGTAAATAGCAGTTTAATACAAAATTCACTGCTTACTAACGTTACCGAATTAACTGATTACTTGACTTGGATTCAATTTCCGGATCAGATCATGCATTTTTTTGTTTATTTAATTTGAAATTTCCAGTAGTATGTAGTTCTCGATTTGCGCCCGGTGTACAACGACAGTCTCTCTACCCATTGCATGGAACTAAAAATATAACTGGTGAATAGTTGGAGTGTGACACACTCCAACTTCCATTCACTTGTATGAAAAAACAAGTGTGATGTTACTTTCATATTTCAATAATATTTATGTTCAACTTTATTTATAAATAATAACAAATATCCATTAAGAGTGACCTATGTATATTTGCAACAAAGGTGCATCGTAGCCTTACAATATATTAAAATATTCCTAACTAACATTTATAAGTCACAAATGTATGATAATTCATACATATTTGAACAATAAAATGGGAGAATCGCTTTGATTACATCTTTAGGCAATGTAAACAGCCGGAGAGAAGGAAAGAGAAATGTAAGAATCATTAATTAAAGTTGCCTTCACTCTACATGGCCTTAATTATGTTCTTAGCTTGATTAATAACGAGAATGTATCAAACGAAACATCTTTCTCTTTTCTGGCAGTGACATATTGTGTTCGTATAATCATCTTAATTTCGTTTTATGCGAAACAGAGTAAATTTATCTCCGATTACATCTGTCCAAACACGACTGGGCCCTTGTATGAACAGGACATAGATATTTGAAATGTTGATGTTATAGAAATAATTAATAAACAGTGAATATAATTTCTATGGAAAATAGGCAAAATGAACATTTGTTACAGGTGACTGTAGGCCCGTAACTTATTTTTACTCAACGGTATAAAGGCAATTTCAAGCATGTCATGAGTGACCATATATTTTCAGGTAGCTAGTGTAAATTTATTTAAAACCTAATACGATACAAATTACGATATTGAGAATAGTAACTAATATAAAAATACGGTAACTGCTAATCATATTCTCGCTACCATTTTTGACACCAAGAAAGCGGTACAGTACCTGCCAGGTCTTATATTCATATTCGGTTCAAAGAGCGTGATGCATTATAGGACTTACTGGAGATAGTTATGTATTAAAGGAGACACTTGTTGTTAATTCATGCCATTATACTAAATTCAAACAAAATACTAAGCGACTCATCGTGCGACTGCCGATCGGATGGTCTCGGGTTAGATCGGACCCGGTCGAATACTACAAAATTTTGTAGTAGTGGCTCGGAGTCTAGATATGTGCTCGATGCATGGCAATAGGCTTACCACCCATTGCATAGTGGGACGTAAAAGTAACCGGTGAATCGTGGGAATGTTCTGCATTCCTCTGCCTACCCCTTCGTGGATTACAGGCATGAGCCCGATGCATGGCAATAAACTCACCACCTATTCCATAGTAGTGTAACTGGTGAAACGTGGGAGTGTTCTACATTCCTCTGCCTACCTCTTCGGGGTTTACATGCGTGAAGTTACGTTTCTATGTTGATTGTCAAGACGGTGTATAATACTGCAAGCAGGGATGGAATGCATGAATTTCTATAGAGATCAATGAATCGCATTGTATCTATAATATTTCCGGTCCGTTGTCTCTTACGAATGAGAACTTAACACAACCAGATCTCCCTCTGCAGAAATCCGATATCTGTTTAAGATTTTCACTCCAATAAAAACGGAACTAGTCCGTAAATTGTTACCCAACCGATGTATTGCACACTTTTTATCGCTGCTAAGGATAGATCTCCGGACCGAGATGTACATATATCGTTCAAGGATCAAACGATGCCTTTTTGCAGAAACGTTGCCTTTTTGCAAAAAAAAAATATTACATTGATAACGTATAAGGGAAAATGTAAACTATGTTACGATGTACCATTCAGCCGTTCTGTATGTGTTAAATTGTGTGTAAATATATCAGAAACTTAAAACATAAAGTAATAATTTATTTGCGTCGTTATTTAGTCTACTCATATGTGCTAAAAATAGTCACATGGAGATATTACAGGTGTTCGTTGGGGGAACAGGTTATATTATCCAGCATGCTGGTTTTGAGATAATGATGGTGAAGCTTCAGTATGCCGCTGAGCGATCAGATTCTTGGCAGCTTTGCTGCTCGCCTCGTTCGAGATGTCAATAAGTTCCCATAATCCAGAAATACGTGAATTTCTTACTCACCATTTCCTTCAAAAGGTGGGTATCAGTATATCGTAGGTAGGTATACTCGTATATATCCTATCGACTACCAAGCTGGTAAAGTCACTTGATCATGAATATACACAGTTATGCACTATGTTAATTTCGAGACATCCGAGGTTTCTTGGGGCCGATAACATACCTCTCATTGAACAGGACGCAAATTGTTGAAAATATGAAGTCTTACGGAATATAGTATTCATTATCATCTTCATCATCACCATCCTAGAGCATGCAGCCCACTGCTGGATGTAGGAACCGGTGGTATAATGATAAATATAATAATAAATAAGCACCATAATTAAAATCTAATGGAAGTTAACGGAGTTCAAATAGTTGGAATAATAAATAATCTGAAATTATTATATATTATCATTATTATAATAATATTAAAATATTATCTATAAGCTTTATAAAAAATATTACAATATTATCATTCCGCTAAATTATGAGCAACGAAATATTAAGATATCTGAACTAACACAAGGTATTTTAATTAAATGAATCTCTTTCATGTTCTTACTTAATTTAGTCTTGAAAATATACTTGGGCTTTAATTTGGACTCCTTAATTTGTACTTCATTTTTAAATATAGTTGGTAGGCTGGCCCCGGGACCTCCTGCCCACAGATTATGGGTGGTCGATTACGTTAAACTAACTATACTAGGGTTTATTGTATAATGGAAACTGCACGTAATAATTTTGATCCATAAAATACAACTACTAATTATTATCGTATATAATACGGATACATGTACCTCGTTATGTTACTGCTAGTTACGGAATTTGAAGGTATATATTTAAAATTTCATTTTTAATTTTTCATTTCAACATCGCAAATACCAACACAGTTCACGCGTGTATTGAGCATAATGTCAATAATAATACATAAGTTAGAGTGAATCTCACAGACCGTGCAGCTAATCAAAACTTCTCAATGGACGAGCGCGGTGCAACTTACGTTGTATGTTACTGATTCCATGCATTGATCATAAATATATACTTAATATCGTCAGTATAGATACCCATCTATTCGTGTTACGCGCGTAATAGTTTTAAGTGTGGCTTACTGGAGAAAGTTGTTTCACTAGTATTCACTATTTAACGCCATGCTGATCCAGTCGCATTTTAGATTTGGTTAATATGTGTATACGTATAGATCACAGGTCATTTGGAGTTGTAGGTCTGTGGACGCGTAAATTACGTCGTGACTAGGTAGAGGTAAACAAATCCCTGTTTATAATTTAGCCAGGCATGGAGATCAACTAATTCCTATTAAAACGATAGCAACGGTATATAATAAAGTGTATTAGCCAAGTATAACAGTAAAATAAAAGTTTCCAATTACAAACTACAAATTCGTGGAAACGGCACAAAAATTAATTATCTTAATAACTGATCAACGAATTAAATATTCTAATGTAGTCACATCGTTAGCGACGGAGTCATTTGAAGGTCACTTTCGTGACACAAAAGTTGTTTGGTATGCCCCGAACTAGGGATAGCGTTCATTTAGGAGAGATTGCCCTTGGATTTGAAACGTATGCAAGACCGTCCAAAATTCTACTGATAAACAGTAAAATAAAACATTTCGGGATTGAGGTGAGCGGTAATTTAAAGGATTCTTGGTGACAAAACGAATGGTTCTACGTTTTCTTATTATCAACCAGAGGTTGGATATATTATGTATTATATAAGACTTAGTGAAAGTAATTTTGTGCGGTGGCATCGAAGCCATCTATTATCAGCGTTCTGTAATATGTATATTTGTTTAAAAATTAAATTTCTTAACTTGATTATATCATTTTTCTTATAAAATAATACGAATAGTGAAAATTACAATAAAAACATTTTCAAACTTTTCAATTCAAATGAAACATTTAAACTTACACAAAACATTAATGATATTGGTATGTGTTAAATTATGATCTCAACCACATCATGACCATAAATAATTAACGACGGTTTAAAACAAATTGAATGTGTGCATAAAAATGAGAAGTGAAAATAATTGCGATGTCGGATCGCGTGTTTTGTATGTGAAGACAGTGAATCGTCTAATTGGATGAATATTTCACTGAGCTTCTTCAGTGGGCAAGAAATTAACAAAAGAGCCATTTTTTTCACACGAAGTGTACGAGTCGCTCGCGGACCGCGGCGCGGCGCACTGACCCGCACTGGAACCACTTGATTTATACCTTCTGTGCTGTACCATCTTACAAGAGCTCCATTTTTATAATCACGACTATGTTCTTTGCCGCATACGGCTGATTATACTGTGGCAACAATTAATTGGACGGCTAATAGAAGCATATCCCGTAATCTCTTCATTACGCAGCGTATTATTACTCGTATTATAATGTCGAGGATGTCAGTGGTGGGGTAATTCTCGGAGTCACGCGATTTAGTTGCAATATTACTATAGCAAGAAATATGATAATATACGTTATATGTATATAACATTCAAAGCTATTCTTCGCATATAATTTTCGATTGCCTTCTTGGTCGTGTTAGTTGTAAGACAGCCGGTCGGGAGGTCCTGGGTGAAAATCTCGGATCAAGCACTTTTGGATTTTTGTAATTTAGATTTTCTAGTAGTAGCTCTTTATCTGGAAATGTGAGCAGTGTGTGCTTTTAGGCTTACCACTTAGTCCCCAGTTGCACGTGAAAGTAAGTGGTGAAACGTGGGAGTGCTCTACATTTCTCTGCCTACCTCTCCAGGGATTGTAGGCGTGATGTAACGACGTGATGTTACAACTAATTTTTAATTATTTAAAGAATTTAAAAGTATTTAAGTACCGAAAATTAAATAATGAAAAGATGTTAATTACCATTATATGTATAATTATTGTGTTATTAAAGTGCGCTGTGGATTTTGTAAATAATTGAATGAATAAATAAATAAATACTCGGGTTCTTCTTAGTAAAATAACATCGCGTACGACTTCAATGTGTATGTTGAGCTTATGAATATATGCATACCTCTCTTAGTCGAGATGTTCCTAGTATTTACTCTAAAAATAAAGATGAAGAAGCGCAGACAAAAGTACCGCACTAGATCTACGGCGCAGGCGATCGTTTGTCGGTGGTGAAACTTAAAAGCGTACTCTGTTCCAAGACTATGCTTGAGTCCCGAGGGCTTACAGCTGCCTATTAAGGCGCCAGTTCTGCCATACATATTTAAATCCAATATCTCGTTCAGAATATAAAATGTTGTATAATTGACTTTTCCTTCGGTTATTGGAAGGATAAAACATCCAAATCCATGTTGTGAAATGTGAGAAAAAACAGCAGATTCACATCCATGTCTTCTAGTAATACGAAGTACAGAGGTAAGACCTCTGAAACTCACGATGTACTGGAAACGTAATGGGTTTAATTAAATGTTATTTATTTTCATCTCAACCCTAGCTATAGTTGTGAGATTCCGTTTATTTGTGACTTTAGTTAATATTACGGTTCAACTGTGGTATTACTATTGTTATAATTGTTAGACATCGTCAAACCAGGTCCTTTAAGGGATGCCGAATATAGTTATATTTACAGACCTGACAACCTCCAACTGCGATAACATGTAACAGTTGAATATAAAATAACATCACGCCGGTATTACCACGAAGTGCAGTACCCACCCACGAATTAGCTTTTGTATTAAACATACGTATATACGTGTAATGCCTCTACATGTTCTTATACCTATAATTACGTCAATAAATAATAATGAATACAACAATGAATCACTCACAGGCGAGGTTTAATTATTGTAGAAAAAATATTTTCTCGCTGAGGTGAGTTCGCTGTCGCGTTATTTTAATGTTTTTTTTCTGCGAGAACACCCTACAGAAGGATGCTCCTCCGCTCCTTTAATTAGATCGCGAAACGAGGCTTGCGCGCCGGCGTCCGCCCTCATCCGCAGAGTGCGCTCGCCGCGCGCTCCCTGATTGCGCGAAAGTACATTATATCGTACAGGGTGTACAAATTATGGGTACGCGGTTGTTAATTAATGTGCAAACATTTTACGTCACGCGTATGGATAGGTATCTACGTTCCAATCAAATCGGAAAACCAAATATCTTCCTGCAATAAAATGTTTAATACAATATTATTCTTTTTCCACCTCAGGTTCCTTTAGGACATGCAGAGAGCATAGATTCTCTCTAGAGAGAGATATCACTATCCTTAGAGTCCTGTCGTGTTTTTTTTCCATGCCCTATTAAGTTTTCTTCGGTACGTAAATTTTACAAACAAAACAGTCGTTATTTTCTAAATTAACTATACATGACTTGTTTATTCAATAAATGAAATACAACTCGCTCAGCATGTTCGTGTAACCTTACGCAGATTTAGCTTTTAATGAGCCTTACTAATTGTGTTTTTGACAACATTTATTCGTTTTCCCGTCGCAGGTAATAACATCCACAGACAATAAACCACTCGAAATAGTCAAAGGGTTTATAATGTTCAATATTTTATTATTTAAATTGTGAATTAATTAGATTTTGTTTTTTCACATATTCAATTTCAGAATTGAATTTGGTTATTACTTAAAATCGTTTGGTTTTAATGCAGTTCTCGACGTTGCAAAACATTGGTATATATGTTTACTATTTAATTGTCTGCTAAGCTTAGTGATTATGTATCGTACCTGGCCGACGGACAGAAGCTGTTTCATAATTATAAACATTCTACGTGTAACAGTTTGCGGAGTGAGAGAAATTCTTACAAATTTAAAGTAAGTCTTAGTAAGTAGAATATGTTGGATCGTTTTATATTCGGAAGGCCCACAGGTGATAATTGGGCGTTAGTTCTGCGCAGTGCCACACTAACTCCACGAATACAGTCAACATCCGCTTTACTTAGCCTTTCCATATCGAGCGATAGTAACTCCAACATTGATGCTAAAGAGATAATAGTCATATTAAAAAGCTTCATTACATATTGCTAGCTATGTGGAGTGCACGGTTGATGCCGGTGTTTCCATGTGCGCGATAGAGTCGCGTACTAAGCTTCGGTGATCTAATTTGTTGAGTAAGAATGAATATTATTTATAGCCACATTAAAAAACTCTCAAATACCTATGCCAGTTGTATATAAACCAGGCGTCAGATATGCGGAAGCTCATTCCCGGTCATATTGTCGTATAATTAAAGATGATTAAGTACTTTTATAATATGTCGAGCTATGTCAAAGCAAACCTATGTAATTTATACCTAGCTGGTTTCATTCCAGTATTTGTAAAAACTTCACTGCGTTGATTCGCAAGTGTTCTAATAGCGTGTTCTCTAAGTTATTTTGTGCTTACGTACGCCCTATAAGGGCCAATTTTCTTAGATAAAAAATACACTGGAATGTCTCGATTGTACCGGTCTTTTCTGTAATATGTTGGATAATGGCCGCGCTTTCGGTCCGAGTATAAATACACGACTGGTCCGGAATTCTAGAAATTTCGCTAAAGAAAATGAACAACCAAAGAAGGTATTTAAGTAAATATGGTACATGAATTTGGGTAATAAAAAGACTGGTGTACTCAAATGTGTGATTAAACAACAACAGCATAATAATATTATAGCTGAGACTATGTAGTTACCGTCTAGCAAATACCTGGTAATATTCATGCCTCATTTTGTTAGTATACCTATTGTGTGGGTTTTCGATAATGTATTGTTGGTAAACCGATGTCCGTTATGCAGAACTGCTCTGAATCTCTCGATATAGTAGAAAACATTTTGATTTCGTTTTTCACATAAAAATAGTCAGCACCGAACTTCGCCATATCAAACAAATTTTTAAGTACTGAACTTCAGTGAACAAATTGAACGGAGAAATAAAGTTTCATCTCGTACAGAGTAAAAAAGTTTTATGTCCCCCGATATAAATAACAATGTAAGCCTCGAAGTGACGGTTTGCTCTTCTCAGCGCTCGCTCCATTTACGCTGAAGAGATCGAACAAAAATACTAAAGCCTCCTCGTAAATCTCATACGCTCTTACGTGTATTGATTGGGACAGCATCACTAGGACGTGCGTAACACAAAAACAACGGATCGAGATTGATCAACAACTTATAGCTGGGTTATTTCAATCGCTGGTTAATTCAGTGGTTACTGAACCTGCTCGTTGAACTGATAGCACGTTCGATTTCGCAGCGAGACAAACATTTGCGCTTTCATTACAAATGTTTGTTCTGCGTGTTAAAAAATTACCTGTATGACGGTATATTTATATGTACATACACAGTTTATCAGCCTTCTGTATGTAAGAACACAAGACCCGTTTAGGTCTATTTTAGTATCTTATAACCGCTTTGGTAACGTTATATGACAAGGCAAAAGAGATATTTGTTCCATTCTTTCATTTAATAAGTAAACATGATAAATTCACGAAATTATTATTTAATTGTGTAATATACATAATGCAGACGCGTCTTCCTCTCCAGTATAGTACTTCTCTATTGAACTTCGCTTCTAGCCTTCATGTTACAAATTCTAATGTGGAGCAGAAACTACTGCTAGCCGTTTGTCCGAAAGGTCTCCTGGGTAAATGAATGTGTTTATATGGCATTGCAAGTTATACATAAGAACTCGTACGGCACGAAACTTGCAATATAAATATTCAATTTATATGTGATTTACTTGGCATTATGAAAAAATCGAAAGTCAATGTTGCATGACATTGATAAAAAGAATTTATCACATTGTACAGATGCAAAGATGAACTGTGTGGTTTGTAAATTACTGTCTTAATTGTAACGCTATATTATAGTGTGAAGTAATCTCTTAAATAAATAAACGTTAGAGCAGGTTTCACTAGCGTTTACGTACCATTAGGTGTTGAACCAGAATAGGTGGTGTCTGAGATTTCTAGCGGGCATATATGCGTAACCCGCGACACTACTAGAATATCTAGTATAGAAAACAGATATGCATTCATATTAATGTCAGTTACGGAACGTTGAAGGAAAACACAGTGAGGAAACTTTAACATGACACAATTAACATTCACGTTTGTAGGACATATGAAATCGGGATTTATCATCCTGGTAGATCCAAAATTAAATCTTTTTTTAATTTGGACAGAAATCCACGATTATGACAAGTACGATTATTTACTAACAAAATATATGTAGTTCAAGAGAAGTATATTAGCAATCACAGCGGATATTGGAAACTATTATATAGACAAAATACGAATACGTCTATAAATTAAGACGTTCGTACATCAATACACACAGGCACACATATACACAAACACACATACACACCCGTCTATACGAGGACACAAAATTCCAACTGCAGTTCAAAGTCAGCCCGATCAGTTTGTCATTAGTAAATTTCCCACGAGATTTATTCGTAAATTTGTATGTACTATATATAAGAGTTGGTTGTAAATATTTAAATCGATATCGCAGTGATCAGAAACAACGTTGTGTGCCTGCATATCACTAATAACTGTAAACATCAATAAAATAGATGAAAACGCGGCTGCAACCGACGGGACGAGCCTGCCGATATTTTCGCGCTAAGAATTAAATATGTACTAATACAAAACATGTATTTCTTCGAGGAGCAGGGAGAGCAGTGCAGTACAATGCCAAGTCCGTGGTACGGGGGTGAGCCGCGGGGAACACAGCCAGACATCGTCCAACCACCGGGAATATACGTTTATACATATCTGCTCGCCAGTTTCTTTGAGATATAGGCAGAGAGCATCGATTGCCAAATAACTCTATCCTCACAGTCCTGCCGTGCTTCTTGTACATTCGTCGCTCTTTTGAGTACATCGTTTGAGAAGCCTAAAAATTTATCATAAAAAATCCTATAATACTCTACGCGACCTATAGGTCCAGTCCCTTTCGTTAGCAATCACGCTCGCAACCATTCGACCAACGCAACGATCAAAAGAATTATTTTTTAAGACACGTTAGCACTAATGTTGACAAACAAAATAACATTAAGAGCTAAAATCTAAACTAGTGCTTGTAGACCCACTGAGGAAATCCTAGGAGAATAATTCATACAATTATTTGCAAGTACGAGCCACTGTTCAGCGAAATGTTGTTTGTTATCCGTCTTCATACTAACGCCTCGTTAACGACGCTGGCGCTTTACTGCTTAGTAATTCCACATCGTACATTTAGAAATTATCATCGCCGTATATTTACGTGGCCTTAAAGTACAGTTTCACATGTACGATAATTGTTGTGTAAAAGTGCAAGCCGTCGAAACATATGTTTTTTTCTTACTTTAAAGCGATTTCGCGTAAAATGGGTGAAAAATTATAATACCTGTCTGTATCACTAACGTTACTGAAGTTATCTTCCAAAAATATTCAACAAACCATGAACGTAATGTGAAGTTAATATTTCACGTATTGTCACCTTAACAGACAAATTTTAGTCATTTAAGGGTAATTATCTTCTAAATAGTACATTAACCCTTGTTTTAAAAATAATATTCACAATTGCATCGTATAGTATTAGAAAAAGCAATAAAGTGAGTTCGTGTATAGTGAATAAATAAAAAATAGTATAAACACAATTTTGACACCATTGTCCTTTCCAGTTCTTGTTAAACATGTAATAACAATGTGCACTACGATACGCTACGGCGCGTTACGCTGCGCTACGCCGCGCTACGCTCCGCTACGAGCAAATTGCTACGTCGCGGGCGGATGTAGCGCGCTCTTCCGTGTTCCGACATGCTTAGGTACGAACTTCATATTTTGCTGGAACATAAATTTCACAAAGTTATGATACTCATGTATGATATAAAAAATAGTTGACTAAGTCATTGTATCTGTCGTAATTTCAGTTGATCTCTTAATATTTGAAACTGAACGTAACACCATGTTATGTACATATTGTACAAACAGTATCATGTAATGAGAGCGGCAATAAACTTAATAATGTTACATATTACATATTTACGATCAAACAATACTCAATATCCACTCATATAATCGCGAATAAATGGTTTTAAAGCAAACAATGAATGTTCAATATAAGGCTGAATGCACGAAAATGGTGGGGGCGATTAACGGCACTATTTATAAGTGACAAAGGACATTAAAACCGAAGGCATATCAGATCGGACCGTGAACGAGGAAACAATGACAATTATGTAAATGAAAGTTCACTCGCAGCCGCGTCGATGGAAACATTGAGATAACCGGCGCTGTCCCGCGCACGGTTATTTATGTTTGAGTAACGGCTTCCCGGAGTATAAAAGGAAGACGAAGTGAGAGATTATAAAGCGGCAGGTCACGTGTTTAATGCAATCATATGATTTTAAGTGAGTTTCAATGCGACGATAAAATTTTAATAGAGTTGCACTGTTTAAGAATTCTAGACCTGGTCATGTTAAGTAAAAATATTAGTAGGATAATAAATTCCAGCCGAGCATCGACAGGACTGTCGAATTATGTCTACAGTACTATTTCAGTCCTGCTTACGAGTATTACTTGGTCTAGTTAGTGTAACTGGATAATAATATTATTAATTAGTGTTAGTTTGGCGACGAGACTGAAGGAATAAGACTTGCTGGGGCCATTAGCCCAATTAGTAAATGTTAGTATTTGTGTATT
>DWEI01002317.1:0-14582 GCA_018245875.1 Mysoria ambigua | reverse complement strand
ACACTACGGAGTATACACTATAGGTATTCGAGCTCAGTGTAGATATATACCGTAGACTGTATATATATACCATCGTACAGCGTGGCGACACGTCGCCACGGCATGCGTCGCCACGCCAGAAATCGGGTTTACGTGCGGCTATAGATGTTTCACATCAATAGATGTTTCACATCAAAAAAGGTAATATTTTATTTATTTAATTATTACGCCATATTTAATTTCTGTCGCAATTTGTTCGTCTTTTGAATGCATTACGTATATAAAATAATTTCGATGTTCGACATCTGCCAGGCGTCCCATGACGGCTCACTATGGAAACAGAATAGAAGATGTGTGATCCAAGACATCTGCAATGTACTTCTAACAGGACTAATATTATCTCAGCTCATTGTAGCTCTTATCAGCTGTAAGCATCCCATACGTACATACTACATAATATGAGAGGAAATGACGGTGGACGTAATGACACTCGTATTAATAATTCAGTGTAACATATGTGACTGTGTATATAACATATATAACAGTGTGACAATGGCAATGAGTCTACATTACTACGCCTAATATCAAGTATTTATCCTGTCAACGTATATAACAGTGTGACAATGGCCATGAGTCTACATTACTACGCCTAATATCAAGTATTTATCCTGTCAACATATATAACAGTGTGACAATGGGCATGAGTCTATGTTACTACGCCTAATATCAAGTATTTATCCTGTCAACGTATATAACAGTGTGACAATGGCAATGAGTTTACATTACTACGCCTAATATCAAGTATTTGTCGCCTAATATCAAGTATTTATTTTGTCCAATCTTGAAACGTACCCGTAACTTTAGGGGTAGAGAAAAATCTAGTAGGCACTTCACTAAAACAATTTTAGAAATTTTATGAATGATTTGGATTATTTTGATATTATTTTTTCAGTTACGTCAGTTTTTTAGTTAATTTTTAGTTACGGTAAGATTTTATTTCATCATAAATATCTCTAATAAGCTTTAGACAATGGCTGAATTATTGTTTGGACTTATCATGACTAAGTAATATCATCATGCGTTGCGAGTGTTCTGCATTCCTCCGCCTACTTTGGGGATTACTGGCGTGAAGTTACGTATAATGCGCTGCTATATACAGAAATGTAGGAAGCTGACATTGACATTGGAACTTTGTTTTGTAGTCTATTGTCTGTATTCGATTGTTCTCAGTCTACTCCTAGAGCGTGTTGATCTAAGAATAAAGAATGCTTCACTGGCCCAGTGGCGGGCGCAGATTTCACACCGCTGAGAAAGAGGTACAATAATATGATATCAGAATACTAACACAATTTGAACCCCGTAACCCTAAGTAGTTCGGTTAAATCTACAGCCAATAAATCATTCACTATTGTATAACTCAATAAATACGACATATAACATTGCGTTTTGCTTTTCCTTATTTTTTGTGCCAAATGCTTAATGATACGATGACAGGTAATTAATGGATCGCTTCGATTGTTTAACGATATCCATAGCGTTTCATTATTCTGTTAATACGTGCAAACCAGAAGTATTACGTTTAGTTCGCAGGGGCAGCTATGTTTCTGTGATTGGATGTGTACTCAATTCGCTGGACACACTGCCCCCCATCTCCGGCCGGCGACGTTGGGCTCCCTATTTGGGGAAAAGTTTAAATGTTTGCGCCTTAAGTTTTAGTATTTGTCTTGGGAAAACTCAATATGAGTTTTGATAATTAAGTGTTACTTTAGATGATCATGATATTAGTAAACGTTCTGTTTTCCGACGGAAAGTGTGCACGGTTCCTACTTCTTGGTGATGAAGTTTTTAAAAGCTTTGTATAAAAACATCGGTATGTAGATCTTTTATTGTCTGGAAGAAATTGCTTTTAGGATTTAATTGCTTTTAAGGCTTTATTTACTTACTATGGTCACTTTGCGTGTTTCAAGTACAATTTGTTATCGGGTGTGAGCAAAAAGATTTTATCTATCTACTGTCATCAGGAACACTTGTGCTGTTAACGCTGTTTTTTGCCACGCTGGCCAAATATAGATAGGAAAACATATACTATTCTAACTACAAACAAATGAAATTTAAATTCACACCTATGCTTATAATAAGTATCACATTATGAACAATTTTTTAATCAGAGCGTTGCGTTTCTATGAATATTTTAATCTCACAGCGTCGTATCTACGCAATGCCCTCGACACCAACCCCCATACAAATTAGCCAGACAAACTCGAGGGTCAAACGAATCACCGCCCATTGACGTGGGCAAATTGAATCTTAAATCACATTAATTTGTCCCCGAATACATACTTCGGTGCTTTTTCAAACACAACGGCTACGCTTTGGTTTCGTGTTTTGTTTGCATGTATTATTATTGTTAGGTGGTTAGGGTTTTTCTCGAGAAGTCCACTACACACCTGCGAGTATGTATCCCTACAGGGCGCTTCAAAAGTCACATTGTCACGTCAGGTCTAGGCGTAGAGTGTTCTGTTTTGTTTAAACATAAGCAAAAGAAATGGCTAGCTTGAAGATAAAAACCTTGACACATTTGAACCAATTACACCTTTATTTGTATAAAAACAGACAAGAGCACTAATTATGAATACAAACGAAAAATACTAAGACCTCTAATACAATCATAAAATAAGACCCGACCTACAATCGTTTACAAGAAGAATCTCACGACCTATTCTCATTTAGAACAATCTCAACCATAATAATTTTATTGCCGAATTCACACCATTTCGAAAAATAATCTAACAGTGTCACTATGACGACGGTTCAAATACTAAAAGAAGAAATGATAGGATTACAACCTCCTTCTTAAATATTTCTACTACATTTATTTTTAACTCCGACAGTATTGTATATATTGTAATATTGTAATGTACCTATTGATACGAACTCTTGTAACTTTCACTTTAATGTAATTTCACACCTGAAATCCCCGTAGATCTAGGCAGATGAATGGAGAACACTCCCACGTCTTACTAATTACGTTTACATCCCACTTTGGAATAGGTGGTGACCCTATTGCTATACACCGGGCATATATTCAGACTCCGAACCTCTAGCAGAAAATCTAAATTAGAAAAATTTTGTAGTGTCCGAACCGGAACTAGAACCCGGGAGCTCCCGATCGGCAGTCGCACTTGCGTCCAACACAACCAATTCTTTTAATTAAAACTTAGTGTTATTAATTTTTCATGTTATATGGAAATAATACGACATCCGCATGCAATAAACAGACGTCGTGACATATTTAGGCGTCGTTGAATGCCGTCCACATTTCAACAGGCGTTTTATGTGTGACGCCGCTTGACGTGTATAAAATGTATTTATTAAGTATATGCAGTTCATACTCGAACGTCTGTGGTGCGATCTAATTAGTTTTGATGTAACATACCCATAACATTTTAATGTGAGATTTAGTGTGCCTACTTTCTTGTATGAGACATAAGAAGCACGCCAGATGTGTAAATATTTGGTACTGAGTGTTTTCTGCCTTTAGTTATATGATACAGTAATAAAACGTAAACGTAACTTCACGCCTGTAATCCCCGAAGGGGTAGGCAGAGGGGTGTATTATGATACAGTAATAAATTATTATTATTATTGTTACATACATAGTAACGAATATTAAACTATAAAAGAATTAATAACGAATTTCTAAAACAGTATTTGGGAACTTTGCCCCACAAGAAATAAAATAGGGGTTGAGAAATTGTCTATTTTTTTAGTTTTGGATAATATTTACCTGTAATCTCAAAGTTCCGCCGTATATTAACAATCGTTGTATTTATAGGTTTTTGTGATATTTTGCTATTTATACGAGATTTTCTCGATTTTCAAGATATATGCTCTACTTTTTTTATTTGGACTTTCCAAAAACATCGTTTGATCGCTTTCTAATACTTCTACCAATAAACTCTATCAAGTACCAAGTAACTCTAAAAAGTACTAAGAAACTTGGTACCAAGCATGTATGACAAAATAACTGTTTTAAAATAATTCTCTTTTGTTAGTTTGTTGCTAGATTATAGAAAAGAATACAGACTTGAATACTAGAAACCTAGTACAGATTTGAGTGTATATAAGTATAGATTTGATAATACGTATTCTGTAATATCTTAATAACCTACGGATACCATTCGGAATGTCTAAAAACACAAACTACAGCATTCAACTGTACTGTCCTGCAGCTGGTTTAATATGTATAAAACGCCCAAATTAACTACGAGAAGACTCAAAGTGTCAACAATTAGTGTGGCATCCACCGCACAATGTACGAACAGAAATGCGAGCTGTATTACATTTTATGTTAATAGATAAATACCCTGGCCACTGGCGTGTGTAATCGAATGTTCATACACAACACTACAACACTTACAAACTGAACTTTATGTCTATGAGGCAAGGGATCATTTTGCAACACCCAATCGTAACTGTTTGATAAAGGGTCGACGTAATTGGTCACCGCCGCCGCGCGAATCACTTGAGAATTTCATAATTAATAACTCAAATTGACACTAAAACTATGTGAATATGTATGATAAGTGGCGTGATATAGAATGTCGGATGTCTTCGTGGAAGACGCACGTGAGTTCAGTAAGACTGGTGCAATACATGACTCATGAGCTGTAGTTTAAACACTCGTAGAGCTTGTTCTGTGCTTCGATGTAGAAATATGTGTATAATGTACACATTTGTATATCCGTGTGTAGTTTATCAGCCGCCTGGTTACCGAAATAGAGCCTCCGTCCCCTTTTAAATCAGATGACTGTGTTTAAGAACAATGTGAGGCTGCTTATGAACCAGCGATGTTTGCCATTTATTACGTAGGATTGTATAAGTTTTTTCAACATTCGTCACTTTGTTGAAACAAGTTTTTATTTTATCGGAGATGATCTATCAACCAGCGTCTAACCTAATAAGTCGCACATACATACGAGTAAATGAACCCGGTCGTTCTCAGCACCTGCATCTATCAAAAATCACTTTATATATCTGTAACATACTTTTTAAATATAAAATTAATGTATTATATCTGTAATGTATTTTTAAAATATAAATGTAAAATAATATTATTTGTTAACAGTAACGTTTAAAAATAAAACAAAAGACGAAGATTTATATAACACAGTATAATATTCAGCGGTATAATACAATACGGGAATAATGCGGTCATTAAAATGATGGCAGCGATGCGTGCAGGTGTAAAGTTTGCAGTGACCGCATCGCTAGGGACAGCTCGACCGCTTTGACCGTATCTACCGTTTGAACAATCCTCAAAGGGAAACTGCTCGGAAATTTCGCTAACGTGTGGTCGCCGGAAACAGAATTGAGAATACTCGCCAGTTATCACTATCCTTATTTTCCTTTGTCACAGAACACCTCGTTATCTGTGAAAAGAAAATAAGTTCAGTAATTATAAGCACAGTTCGTTTAGTATACTTAATATAAAGATAACTAAAACTTTAAAAGTTGTAACTAAGTCTCTACCGTTCGCTGTACATAAATCCACCACGCAATAACACTAAATAAATCGTCCATGCGATTCCCATCTTTAACGACCATTTCTTTTGATTAATTATTAATATTAATATTTTGATTAATTCTGCCTCGTTGGTCGTGTTTGTTGCGGATGCGACTGCCGATCGAGAGGTCCCGGGTCCGATTCCCGGGAACATTACAAAATTTTCTAATTTATATTTTCTAGTATTGGTTTGGAGTCTGCTTATGTGCCCGATCCAAGGCACTAGGCTCACCACCTATTCTATAGTGGGACGTAAACGTAACCGGTGAATAGTGGTAATGTTCAGCATTCCTCTGCCTACCCCTTTGGGGATTACAGGCGTGAGGTTACGTTACGTTATTCTGATTAATTATTATTAATCTCCTGAGCCTTTAGAGGTGGCCTGTCCACCAGGGGACTGCAATAGGAGCATAACGATGACGATGACAGAATAGATAGGACTCGTGTACCCGCCCAGCGACTTAACCAAAATATGTTTGCATCTTCTAATCTTCTTATTGTTGAGTCTAACATTTTCTTTATTAACAGAATATTATATGAATCATTACAATTGTATTGTGACAATAGGCACGCTCCTTACTCCACGGTATCATGTAAACGTCATTAGAGAAACTTGGGACTGTACCACACGCCTCTGCTTACGTCTTTGCGAATTACACGCTTGATGTTATGTTGTTATAATTGTCTGAAGATGAGAATTTCATCTTTGGTTCTACTATAGACGATTGTGTTTTTATCGCACAACTTGATTACAATATAATGTGTTTTTAAGTTTTATTTGTTAATTTAGTTGTCAATCATAACGATACGAGTATATTTAATACTGTACACAAGCATAGACTCCTTAGCGTTTAAAATACTTTATACTACCTAATAATAATATTGAAAAAGGCAATAAATCGTTTTCACCGAGCGACGGTACATTATGGGGACTGGCTCAATTTGTCCGGGTAATGGAAAAATTCTTGGGAAATCGCCGCCTCGTCGCCTCGCCTAGACTGCTGTGCATCTGTACGCTCATCTATATCATTTTACTAATACACATAACATTACGCTGTCATAATGTGGTGGATTTAATGTAAAAACTTGTTCAAGCGCCTTTCTTCAACACTGGAGGTTGACAAAGATGAAGACGCCTTGCACCTTTGCCGCGACCGCACGGAACAAAAATCGGTTGTTTTTATTGTACCACTTGTTATATGATATATGGACCATATATATAAAAATATAATAAATATGATAAATCTTGTATCGGAAAGACATCAAATTCTAGGGAATGGAGCGCGGCTTGGGAACGGCGAGATCGCAAGAGAGAAGACCACTACCACACATCGACTAGCAGTAGTCTTTAGCATAGATATTAATTAATAATGTAATAAAATTAATGTTTAATCAAAGTACTCAGTAAGTCAACCTAGTTTCCTTCGCGCCCCACTGCACCCATACATAACTCACTAAATATCAATAATATTGCATAGCTATACAATATTGTACAACTATATAATGTACCACTGGCGGAAGCTTCCTTGAAGATGTCGTCCTACGGTCCTCACTTATTTGACTTACAATATTGAACTATCTTATCTTGGATAATGAACTGTAACAACGCATCCTACGCATTATATAGTTAACCTAATTTACTTTCACTAATATTTTTAAGCACTTCCACTAACACGAAACTTCACGCCGTCATGTCCAAAAAGATAGGCACAGACAAGAGAAGCAGAGAGAAGGTAGAACTCGTCCGCGTTTCAATGGTTTGGGTTGTATTGCAGGTGTTACATCAGTCCGAGCGGCGTCGTGTCGCGCTCGACATGTCCCGCCGAATTATTAAATCTACCTTTGTGTGTCTGAAAGAAAATTGTCGTACATTTTCCGAGATGTTCGCGGTCTTGATAGCTCGCAATACGCGTAATCCGGATGCCCATACAAAGCCCCCGGGCTCAAATCTTCACCGCTGACTGGTAGAATGAGTCCCGGACCTTATGAGATTACTACACAAAGGCCGGCTTATGGAGAAGAACTACAATATTTAGGCTTAACTTTGTGATGTCAGTGTCCGTGGAAGCTTAGCGATTTGTTCCGGAAAGGAGAATTTGGTATTTTTACTATATATATTTTATTATATAGACTACGCTGTTGGTCTAGTCGCAAGCAGGAAAGATGAGCAAGAGGTTCTGGGTTCTAAAGCATTGTTAGTCGCCCTAGTTCACACGTCACATGTCTGTCATTAGGCCCTTTAACCTAGTATTTGTAAGCGATGGAAATACAAAATGGGTGATGTTATGTTTTTATAGCATTTGAGAAGCTATACATTCATTGAATCAATCAGATAATTAATTTAGTCACGCTTGTTTTAACACGCGGAAGCCTATTTCTAATAATTAAATTTTAATTAATTGTATGAGAGAGTAATTGTATGAGATTGGTTGTTTTGTACGAATTGTAAAAACCAGTCTTTCTGTCCTTCTGCCATTGGAAATATTTCGCAATGCTACATAATTAAAAAAAAATAAAGGACAAAGACATTCATTACTCTTACACTATCATACTTTGATTATATATTTATATTTTAAATTTTAAATTTATACATATGTGTAAAAACTTTCACATCGAATCAGTATATTGTAATGTCATAGTCACATATTATATTTTGTTCACTTACATGTATTTTTTTTAATATACATTAAGGATATGTATTATAGATTTATTAAAAAAAACGCTTACAAAATTACATTGAAACATCAAAAAAAGATCAATATCCTTTTTTACCAAAGTTTTGTTATCTGTTGGTGTACTCGTAGCGAGAAAAGAGGATTGTCTTCGCACCGAACCCCGCAATGCTTGTGGATTCAAGCAGGTGGTCACAGTACAAGCGGCTCCGCGGAGATCGGCCGCGTTGTCTAACCTTTTTACACATTCAAAGTAACACGATATGGAAATGTTAATGTATATAAAATATAGGTTGTTAATAAATATTTATTTATTCATTTTATTCGTTAATTGCCTCGTTGGTCGTGTTGGTTGCAGGTGCGATTGCCGATCGGGAGGTCCCGGGTTCGATTGCGGGGTCGAACACTACTAAATTTTCTAATTTAGTTTTTTTTTGTAGTGGAGCGGAGTTTGGACTGGTTTTCGATATATGGAAATAGGCTCAACACCTATTCTATAGTGGGACGTAAACGTAACCGGTGAAATGTGGGAGTGTTCTGCATTCCTATGCCTACCTCGTCGCGGATGACAAGCGCCAAGTTACAATTATTCGGTAATTTGTTTAAATAATGTTAAAAATGTATCTGCACACCTTAGAATTCTACATAATATTCTGCGTGGGGTGTGAAGTCTGTCCAATCCGTATTTAGTTAGCGTGACACGCTACGATCTTTCCATTTTTGAGATCAGGTTCGTGTCCACCAGTAGGATGTTACAAGATTTGATGATGAAGATAAGCTGTTCTTGCAATTTGGACTCAGCTTCTATGCTTATAATTGGCTAACGGTAATTGTTTTGAGTTCTCTCACTTTTAGTTTCTATAAAAGTCTCATCTCTAGCAGTAAAAAAACACTAGTTTCGTAATGAACCTTTGTTGTAATGTACAGCTACTTCGCTGTTGACAAGCTGCGTTAAAGATATCGTTGCAAAACTTTGAGAACCGTCTCGACTATAATCGCGTAATACTGGCGGGCTATTATCACTGCGCACATAATATTGTACCGCGCAATACGCGAGATCGAATGATTCGATCGCATTATTCACTAATACGGCGATGCCGTCAATGGTCCCTCCGAGGGTGGAAAAAATGAATGGAGCTTATGGAATCTAATAAAGTGGAACATTCTTCCGGCTCGCGCACTGCCGGCTAATTTCTCTCTGCTAATGTATGTATGTATTTGTGTACAAGATGTTTTATATTTATTGTCTCGCTCACAATACCGGTTACATAAATGTCTGATATTACGTTATAAATAATGATCATTGTGATTAACCCTTTCATCATGTCACTGGTTGCTACGAACCTTCTACTAGAATGAGAAGGCGTTAACCAATCTCACATCGGGTTAGACTAATTTTAACGCTAACCATTAAACAGCTTTAAAGCAACAGGCTTATTTAAATCTTGGCACGCGTAACATAACAAGTGAAATATGGGAGTACTTCGTTCGTCTACTTACCCTTTCGGGGGGATACAGGCGTGATATTAGATATGTCGAGCAACACATATTGCGCGTTATGATTCTCTGTGTAATTTTTATCCGATTTCGCGTTACAATCCATTACCGCAGCGGAGATAATGGAGCCGTCCGCCTCTACCGCAATCCGCTTACGTTGACGGGCATTAAGCGGTCATTAAATATGCAAGCGCGCCGCCCCGCATCGCGCCCGCATCCCGCGTCCCGCATGTGTCTTCCTCGAACCTGGAACACTGACTGAAAATTAAATCATACAGAATCTTCGATGACGTGTGCATATAATTTATTTAGATATAATAATAAAAAATACCTTGGGGCACTCAGCACACGTCTGGGTGGCCGCAATATACTAGTAGGTACACTCTATGTACTCCATATAACCGGACGGCTAATAAACTTCAACCAAATTTTTAGACCCAAACACAGAACAATTAGTTATGTTCATCACGCAAGTATTTGTGTGGAGGCTTACGATAGGCACAGTCTGGACAAGACTGATGCAAGCTGGGGACACATCTCGCGTCCCGTTAGGTGCGACTGTGGTTACACTCGAGCCTGTGGCTATTAAACGAAGTCCTTGTTACATAAACATATTTAAATCTACATAATTATAATTTATATGATAATTTCGACTCTCCCTTGCAAGCCATGGACACAGGACCATGGCTACACATTTCAGGCAGACCTTTAAATAACAGGCACACCTACAGGCCGTGCCTGCCTATTGACAGCAGCGTACGCGGTGCGAGAAGCTGTGCTCTGCGATGCCCAATAAAATGGCCCAGCGTGGGGATTATTGGCATAAAACAGTGGGCAGCAAAGGGCGGATGATAATAATGATTTAGAAAATAATATTATTATTTGCAGGTGCCGACGACACCTAAGCCTTACCTATCTTGATAAAATAGGGTTGGTAATATCTGAATTGGCCATCAGGAGTTATCGCAAGTGGCGTGCGTATAAAAAAGAGATGAATACAGGGAAAGTGCATCAGATCTATACACGTAGAGAAATTTGGCACTCAGTGATCTCTGTTAGCCACATGACGACACTGGCGCGATGATGTAAAAATAATACTAGTCAGAAGTCGGAAGGGAATGATGAATTTACATAGAACATCGCGTGCGATATATGTATAATGGACGAGATAGTTGACGTTCAGTGCTCCGTGTCTACCCCGTACAGCACCTGGTGTGAACATGTAACGACGAGGACATAAAGGCACGTCTATATTCCTTTTGTTCGACGTCCCTGCCACCTACATAAGTAGTGCTACGGTCGTAAGCGGCTTGCCGTAATGGGCGGGGCGGGAATCACCCACTCCGGATTACGGGGGCGTTCGGTGCATACTTGATCAGCGCCTTTGTCCCATCGTTGGGATTGGGAGTATTACTTTCTAAGTTATAGATTATATTGTAAACATAATGTCACCAATTTTGTTATTATAACTATAGTCTTCTGTCTATGGAACGTGCTATGTTAGGTAGGCTCTATAAGACTAAGGTTAGAATATAGCAAAAACCATAGCGCGAAGCTAGTGGAGATGATCGGGACATATGTATGTATCACAGACCCAATGCGATGAAGTAGTAAGATACTAGACTGCAGACGAAGATATAATTGATGGGTTATCAGTGGGTAATAGCTACCAGCCGTGGCGACTTGAAGTTCCACGAGGAAACCTCCCAGCGGTGGGTTTAAAAGGGTTGAAGAAGATTATATTCTTTCCACATTCCCTTTACTCCCGCTCGTAACTACTCTTCCAGACTCGAGGATCCGTGATCAAGAGCAGAGTCGCCGCTGCGAGTCTCGCCTCTAGTTTTATAATCGTTGTTGAGTAACATTATCATTATACCGTGCCACCGGGTCCCTTGTGGGCTTTTCATTATAAAAAAAACGTTACATCCTTGTTTTGCCCACAACTGATATACTTTGATTGTTTGTAATAATGTGTTAATAGAGTTAATGTTAAAATTAAGTTCTTATTGTTGTGTAGCAATAAAGCATTATTATTATAATAATTATTATTACATCACGATTGTAATCTGCATTGAGTGTTCATTTTATCAAGAAAATTTTATGAACGGCCGTAAACGTACTCGTAGATGGTAAAATGCGAGCGTGTAGATACTACGACGCTTCTTTGCTTACATTTTTGCAGATTGCAGGCGTGAAGTCACATTTATGTTACGATACGTACGAGACAGTCACCTTTTGGTACTAATTGTAACATAATCGAAAAATTATATAAATCCCACCATTACACAAAGCGTTTGAAGTTACAGGTATGAGGAAATAAATATGTTTGTCAATTAAACTGTATTTTATGCTGTTCATTATCTTGTTTTACTTTTTATTTATTTATCTTTTAGGTTCGCTAACACAAAAAACACAGTACTTTCTTATAATATTACATATAAACCGTAAATTTAATACAGTTATAGGTGAACATGACACGTTTAATTTTGTCGGATTATAATTTAATTTAAGCAACATGTAATGTACTTAATGTATGATATTAATATCACTGTTATATACTTATACATTTATTTAAAATTACATTTATTTCTAATGAGTGCCATAAAATAATAATAATAATAATAATCACAGCAAGAAGTGATTTTTTTAAAATAGACACTTATTACTTACGTGCACATTGATAAATATAAAGAACGATAAATTAACATACAGCATTTATATATACAGAGATAAACGTCAAATAATATATTGCATTGATTTGTCACTAGTTTTTAAGGCCGTCTATTTCCTGGGTCTATCGTGGCTTGCAAAATATGTTGTGTATACCAGAAATTGATGATCTAATACAGCCTAATAAAGCAGGGGCGAGGGGTGCAGAAGAAGGGTAAACATTACAGTTAGCTGCATAAACATCTCGCCACCGCACCCGTCTATTTGCATAACAAGCGTCCGCTGCGGTTTGGACAAAAAATATTTTAAGGCCAATGCTTCTTCATATGTGAGGGTTCTGTACACGCTTTGGAAAAATTAAATTTAAGTTTACGATATCGTTTGAATGCCGATATCGGAACTATACAGTTACAGACAGTCACTCAACCAGATACATTCACACAAACACATTCATACACACACACTCACCCAGACACTCTTATACAAATACACCCATACAAACACACTCACACTTGCAAAAATCGACATTGTTAATTGAACAGCTATTTGGGAGTATTTTCTGCTGGGGAACGGATTCGACATTTGATTCCCGATTGAGCACGTACGAGTATAATATGTGAATGATGCGTTTAGGCTTGTGTGTCGGGTATGTTATATAGGAATTAATATGCGTTATCATATATTAATAATGTTAAACATTACAACTACGTTCTCATCAATACTAATAATCATTTATTTAATTTATTTTACTGTTGATTGGAACGATAGGATTCCAATGAAATTAGATAACACGATAACGAAACAATATATTGTACCTAATGGTAACATTATTTAGAAGAAAAAAAACAAAATAACAGTAATCTTAATCAACATTTAATAAAAAAAGATATTATTATATCATCGTGCAGAGTTCTTTACGGGGTAGGCAGAGAAAAAGTATTATTAGTAATATTATATTTTGAGGCAACTTACGACATATTTTTTACAATTTATAAAGCGAGACAAGACACGATAATACCTCTGAGCTGGGATAGGGAACCCTAATAAAAGCGTCCATAATGGCTTTATAAATAGATTTGGGAAAGTATTTTCTATTAAATAAACTTCCATTTGACGTGGCGTACATATAGCGACGTCGCGTATGAATAAATCATATCAAATAACTATCAGGGGATGCGCCATTCTTACCCCCGTCTCATCAGAACGTTTTGTTTAGCGCGGATGGCCTATTTGCTCCGCAAATGTGTTTTGCGCGACTTTTTTAGCTTCCTGTGTGAATATCGGAGTCTCTTATGACGGGCGAGTGAAGCAAACGGAAGGAACTACATTTTATGTAACTTACATCAACGTAAGTACATTTAGGGTGAGTTAGGTTATATTACGTTAGGTTTACGTTAAATTTTCTTTTATATATAATATATTTTTGAATATATTTTACAATACAAATCTGTAAAGATAAATTTTTAGCATTCACTGTTCTATGTCTACTTCTTTAACAACCTGGCGTGGTGTTGGAATAATAATATATTAAAGGATGTATCATTCAAGAGGTATCTAAAGTCTGACAATTGCATACATTTTGTAAATTTACAACGTCTAATATTCCCTCATTAAAATAACATATTACTGTCACAAAAATAAGATCATCGTTCAATTATATCATAGTTAAATAAACTTCCTGAACGTCACCTGTCGCATCCAATAAACGCTGCGTCGAACCCGCACCGGTGTTCCGTTCGCGCCAAACGGGATTTTACGCACGGCGCCGTCGCCGCCCGCGCCGCGCTCGGCGACGCGCGACAAAGCGCGTTACTCAGCGTTACTTCCAAATATTTCATGTGACATCTTGTTACTGCACTCCTCCACATTTACCAAGGAATTCGTCACAGTATATTATGAAATTCCGTTGAGGATAGATGATATAACAGTGTAGTAAGTATTACACTTCAATGCTTAGCTGTCCATATACAGTCGCCGGTTTCGGGGATTTTCAACTGGGCTGTCTGAATTTGACCCATGTGTTCCAGATAGATAGATAAGTCTCGGCAGTTTGGTTCTTCTCTGTTGTACATTTCAATACACTTATTTATATAAATAGCCTCGTTGGTCGTGTTGGTTGCTGGTGCGACTGCCGATCGGGAGGTCCCGGGTTCGATTCCCGGGTCGAACACTACAAAATTTTCTAATTTAGATTTTCT
>DWEI01002316.1:0-14584 GCA_018245875.1 Mysoria ambigua | reverse complement strand
ACCACAAATCTATCGCGATTTTGTTGTTTTCTGATAATGTAACTGCGAATGTCTTGGATAACAATGTAACTAAGCACGACCATCTGCAAGTTATCGTGCAATTGGGAAGTATTATTTCGTATCTTCTTTTAACACGAGCATACGTTCGGTTCGTATGCAAAACGGAAAAGAATAAATTCCATAGATTTTAAAACTAAAATTAACATTCTAGAAAAAAAAAACATTGGATTTAAAGCTTAACCACAGAGGATATACATATGACTGAACTGTTCGTTACACAGTAATAATATTTTAAAATATGACATGCGAATTTTTGTTGGTAAAACGGAAATATTTTTCTGTCACTTCAGCATCCGAAATACTAGCTAGCGTTTGAGTTATTGGCGGTTTGTATGCATGGCTCGTGTCTTGTTATCTGCGGATTACTGTGCTTGTATACGATCGCGCTTATGTCGCGGAATATCATTTACAATAGCTTTACTGTTATTTGTCTAACTGTGAAAAGTGTTGCTGCGTAAGTTACTTAGTTAAATCTTTTCAAAGGAAAAAAAAATAACTGCGAAGTGTTCTTGCACAAACAAGATTTTTTAGTAAAATTGAAGACGGCTTACGATCATTGTGATTTTCATAAATACTAACATAATATCATATTATGATAAATGGGCAAGCTGATCATTAATAACAACATCGAAAGTGTACCGGACGAAATCCAATTATATTTACAAATTGATTTAATTCTATAATGTACAAAAATCTTTTGGAGAACTATCTAGAACAATTTGCTAAGTAAAGTGTCCGTACGACTCAGTTGATTGGCGCAGCCTTCTCCCTGCGGACCGGTCGCGTCCGTACGTGAGTCCGTCGTTGCTGTTATTATCTGGCTAGCGCACACGTTATCGCTCCTGAGTGAGTGTATTAAATTACCACACAACTATTCGTTAACAACGAAAGAAACAATGCGATAGCTAACTCTTAGTGTTCACGTCTACTTTACACCTAATATGCTCCTGAAAGCACATTACGTCCTCGGCATTTATTGTTTTATTACCGATCTCAGGTAAATGTTCAATTAATTGATACTAGGATGTATGAAGGTTCCATTGGATCATCGCTCATCAGTAAGTAGAGTTTCAATTAATTGACACTAGGATATATGAAGGTCCCATTGGATTATCAATCAGCAGTAAGTGATAATGTCACTTTGGTAACTTTTATATTGTTACGTTCGACTTGGAGAAAAATGCATGTAAATATCCTGACTAGCACTATGTTTTGGTGGTAGAACCCTCTGTGGTTCGACTCCGGCAGCACCACCGCCACACCTTATAACACCTTCTGCCTTATAACAGCAGCGTTAAGCGCTGCTGTGTTCCGGTTTGAAGGGTGTGGTAAGGGAGACATACAGTTTCGAGGCATTCCAGCTTAGTCTTCAGGGGTAGAGGCGCATCTGTGGTCGACTTATCCGGGGTTGATTACAGATGTCTATAGGCGGCAGTAGCCACTTTCCATCAGGTGGACTGAATGCCTGTCCTCTGCTTCCTTATTATAAAAAAAAATATGTTACGTTTAAAGAAACATTCAACATCTAACCGTTTCCTCGGCACACTGCGCGCAATCCGCAAAGTTAGCGGGCAGGCGCCTCAGTCGCTGCCCTCTACACGCTAGCACTAGAGCTCTCTCAAAGGAGCACTTCTCGTATTCCGTCTGTGCCCGGATCTGAAGAGCTGTTAGATTTTCTGGCTCCAGCTCTAACGAAAGCAATTATCATTTAGTTTTCTAGAAGCCAAAGCACTTATTAGTCAAATTTAAAATGCACGCAAATGCAACTTTGACCTAAGGTTTCAGTCGACACCAGTTCACGTTCCTTTATGCACAATAAATGCATACGTACATGCAGTATATTTAAATGTATATGCATATATTTTATAACACTTTTTAAAAGTGGAAGTAGGAAAATTAATCAGTAACACCTAAGTAACAAAATGGAAACGAAGCACAATTAGAACCATTATACACTATGACTGCAAGGTAAAATATTGAAAAGATTAACGCAGTATGTAGAACTTTATGACTAGCGCTGAACATTGCTTACTATTTTACATTTTTTGAGTTTATTTTTAAAAAAATAAACTCAAAAAATTAAAACAACAAGCTCGAGGATTCCGGAATTTCTACATATTATTTAAATGTCTGTACATGTGAAAAAAGAAAAAGATTATATAACATATTGAAGTAAAAGCGCTCGAGGGAAGTGGCAATACATGATTCCGTAACCCAGAAAATTTTAGCGGATTGTAATTTAAATAGAAAATGTATATTTGTAATGTTCTCACAAATACAAACCATAAAATTATATACATAGAGTTCAAAGTTATTACAAAACATATTAGTTTATCTGACTGTGGGAGTATGCGTGTGTGTTACATTTAAATTTCAGCCTATAGCTTATGGGAATAGGATTCATATTTGGTCATACCCGCTGCCCGCGCTGCATCCTCCAAGGCACCGTTGTAATACGTCGCTTTGGCTCTAGCTAGACTTCGGCCAAGAAGAGAGCGCACATCTGAGTTCTATAAACAAACAGGTACAGATACATTTGGGTAACATCATTTCAAAACACTCGTATATAATGATTCGAGTTCAAACAGAAGCTTGTTAGTTTACCTATGTTAGATACATATCAATATACATTTTAGAGCCAGTTTGATTATAAAGTTCAAAGTTTATTGACCTATTTATCGGTTATATTACATAGTATATTAATATTATTAACGATTTCGTTGCCTCGTTGATCGTGTTGATTACAAGCGCGACTACCGATCAAGGGTTATCACCCCGGGTCGGACACTATTGTATTTTTCTAACTTACATTTTGTAGAAGGGACTCGGAGTTTGGATAACTATGTGCTTGGTATATGGCAATAGACTCACCCACTATTTCATAGTAAGACGTAAAGGTAATTGATCAAATCTGATAATTGATTTCCTCTACCTAACTCTTCGGCGATTACAGGTGTGATATTATGTTTTACGTTACATTACGACTTATACGACCGTGGAAATAAGTATGTTAAAATGCAATACAACCTGCGTTTTCTTCTTAATTACTCTCGTCGCTATTTAACTGGTACATAGTTCTTACCAATTTCTTAACTGTACTAATGAAGGAAAATATTAATGTAATTTGTATTACATTTATAACGCTTACAGTTTTAACCTTGATAAAGAACAGATAGTAGATAACAACTCTCCAATATTTAAAAATACAGAACTCGTAATGAGATATATAATTACTTAATAAGAAATATTTTAAAACTGTTCCGTTTATATTGCAACTGTTTAGAGACTGTCTATAACTCCGGGCATAGCGATCTGCTGTAAGCCAGGGCGAGGCATTGCAAACATTTCCAGCGTTTACTATGCTCCTCAACGCATTGTATAGCATAGCGTCTGTAAATTCAATTCGACAATTATAACTACTACTTTTAAAGACTTATCACTTTTGGGTTATCGCTTTCTGAAATTAGGTTAAACTTTTGAAGTACACATGGAATTTTCGATCGATTCAGGGTCATCCGTATTGGCGTTATCTGTGTCATTCCAAGATATTTAAATGCGTTTATTATATTTTCATTATGAGTTTGTTATATTAACGTATTATCTGACATAATGTTCGTAAATTATAGTATATTTGACAATCCATTAGGAACAGCATTAGATACTCCGACGTGGAGACATGTGAGTGATGAATCACAGGGGTCGCCCTCGGAATCCATGTTATTCGATATGAGTAGTTCTATCGTTGCAGTTTCTACTATTAAGTGTTATTCATCTGCTTTCATAAATAATTCTATTGTGCACATAATCAAATGCAAAGCGCAGGATGTGAAAAGAGAATAAGTTCTCACAGAATAACGTCTCGATTATTTTTTCTTGGACTTCGTAGTGTGTAACAAAATTCTATGATAATATATTTAGTGACGCGTTATATCACGATCGCCCGACTAGATTCAAACGAATACGAGATTCTTTTACATAAAGTCTCGCCATTTGCCTTGAGATCGCGGAAGAGTGTTTGACAGTCTTTATGCATATAAGCATTCACGAAACATAGTAAAAGTATAGTCGCGATATTCGCGTACTCTATAGGAAATATTAAGCCTGGTGACTCCAAAACTCACATTCCATCGCAGCGCCTCGTTGTAGGCTGAAATTGCTTTCTCGAACTGCTCCAAGCGTTGCAAATAATTCCTGCAAGATGGAACTGTTATTGTCATTGTGTTTTGCATATAAATGTGTTTCTGTTTCATACTAATTATAGAGAGTACCTACTCAGCAAGTAAAGTGCCCATCTGAGCCTCAGACGGATTGTATTTGTGAATTCTGTGCTGTGGTGAGGCGCGTTTTGGTAGAGAATTAAAACGTAACTTCACGCCTGTAATACCCGAAGGGGAAGGCAGAGGAATGCAGAACATTCCCACGGTTCACCGGTTACGTTTACGTTCCAATATGTAATAGGTGGTGAGCCTATTGCCATGCATCGGGCACATATCGGGCACACTCCGAACCACTACTAGAAAATCTAAATTAGAAAATTTTTGTAGTGTTCGACCCGGGAATCGAACCCGGGACCTCTCGATCAGCAGTTGCATCTGCAACCAACACGACCAACGAGGATACATACATACATTACATACATAGATTTTATGTAATTCTATGCAATAGATCCGCAATGTGATAGTCTCGTAAAGTATTTAACAATAATATAATAATACATTTCACGGTGATGCTTTCATAGCCTTGGATGGAAAATTGTTTGAAAGTAGCCGTTGAAATTGAATAACTAAGTTTTATTTTTACAATGTTACGCACATTGCACATTTTTCAAAATTACGTCTGATTTAAAACTGTAATTTTTGATTTAAAATCAACATAAGTTAGTTTTGCTCGGGAACTTGTTAGATGACTCACTCATAAAAATCATAAATGAATAAATGGTGATGTTGTATTAAATAAGTAATTGAAGTGTCTTCTATGATACAATCGTAGCAAGCACGAAAACCTATGATAAAATCATCGAAAGCACAAAAGTCGTCATTATCGTCTACAAATATATAGAATTTCCAAATAAAAAATCAGTTCTCACCCTCTAGACCGATACACACACACGACGTTGCAAATGGGCCTCTCTTCAAGCACTAATTTCTTCCTCATACCTGCGCTTCTTTATAACAAGATATAAATTAATCCGAAAACAAAATCAAAATGATTCGTGACAATTTTGTGTCGACGTAGACGGCCGCTCAAGGTGGCCACGGTCGGTGTATAATTTACCTATAATCATATAATTGTGAGTAGAAGAATTTATTGTTATACACCAAAAATTTTCGGCTTTGATTAAATTACTTACTAAAAGAATTCGTCTCCAGCGTTCATATTTTCCCTTTATGGGTTGAGGGGCATAATTCGTAAACATTTCACACGACCCTTTCTATTCACCACGGAGTCGATAATCCTCCTAAGATTTTCTATTCGTGACCTAAAAAGTGGCGTTTATCACCCGGTATTTTGTCTGTTAGTAGTAGTGAGTGGTAGGAGAATATGTATGACCTTTGCCGCAAACAGAACTAGATTTTAATTTTACATTTCGTTTAATATTTTAGTAATATACACAAACATTTTAATTTATACGTATTATGAGCATTTTCCACCCATGTATTGAAAATAAAAATATCCCGAGAAATGTAAGTCCGAATTTCCTGAAATTTAGCAAGAATATTCAACTTGCCATGTAGGAGTCAGCTAATATTTATAGCTCTTTCACTCATAAGGGATAAAACAGGGTAAAAAGTTTATATGAGATTTCGTCGGTTCTGAAGTTAAAACTCGTACACATGAAATCTTAGATTCATGCCCGCGGTTACCATAAGCTTAGGATATATTGAAACGTGTTGTAATGCTGGCTGCTGCACTAGCATAGAAAATGCTGCTACGTATTATATGTCATCAAGGAGAAATTAATCGTTTTACTTTATATTTCTTTTATTATATTTAAATGCTGTGAGAGCGTCAAAAAGGTAATGGTGCATCAATTTATTTCTACGAATTATTAGCAAAAAGGAACGTTGTCGTCTTTTTCGCAGGTTAATTTCATAATGGAAAAGTTAATTACATATATTATTAGAGTACTATATTTTATATTACACAATAAACAATTAACGTACAGAGTTCTTTCCAAAAAAATAATAATGTAAGCACGTATGTATTAATTTTAATTACTCTTATAATTATTTTTTTTGTCAGTCTTTTGAGATATAAAGACTCTTTACCCTTAATTTAATTATTATTTCGGGACTTTTCTTGTATATGTAGTATATTTTTGTCTAAAAATATGTCTCTTTGTGTGCCTTTCTTTCCTTTGTATATATATAAGAATATATAAGATATATTATATCTTATATATTCCTAGCGACATTAAGTCATGTAATTTAATCGTAACATACCTGCACATCTAAATACATGCAACTAGAGTAAATTGCACGAATCCACTCACGATTTCATTTTTACACTAAAAAACACAGACACGTTGGAACGCGAGAATCATATTCGCCCGCGCTTTTCAGACTTTTATTATAGACCGTATTTTTCTTGTGCTGTGTCTTGATACAAAACGTGCACACACGAAGCAGCTGGTCGGTCATGTGTCAATATTATGGCGCTCAATTGTTCACTGTTTTCTGTCTATTTTCTTAAGAATGAGTAGACGAAGTCTGTGCTTCGTGCACTATTTTTTAAGAGAAATACATAGAAGCTACTGGACGTGTCTAATCGAACCTAATTGATAAAACTTAGATTTTTTCCGACCCTTTCATCACTTCATCTTTGCAATGTTGAACTCTCATCAAAATAAGAGGATTAAGGTCATGGTCCTATTTGGTTTCTGCATTTCATTTTGTTTTACGACTATCTCTATTTATTCATGCATCACATTTTGATACCAACTATTTTACGTTATGTATTGTTTATCTATTAACCAAGACGTTAATTATTTATTTACGAAGCAACTAGCCTTTGATGAAACTTAGGCCCGTTCATAAATAAACATTACCCGGATCCATTGCAGCTAGATAAGTTTATGGAAACTTCTAGTACATAGTTTCAAGAAACGTGTTCCGCTGGGAGCCGATACCCAGCGGTACATGATCGGCGATTTGAATTTAGATATCCTAATTTAGGTCTAACGTAAATTTAACTCCATTCTTTTATTAGCATTTATGCTGTCTTTGTAAATAGGTAGGTAAACGTTGGGCTTTTTTTTTAATAAAAAAGATAGACACCTCACCTAGGTATAGAGAAATAGGCTCACCACCTATTCCGTAATAAGATGTAAACGTAATCAATGGAACCTGTGAATGTACTTGACCCCGATGCCTGTCCCTCAGCGTATTACAGCCGTGTTGATCCATTAAAAAGATAGTCAAATGCTTGGCCCAAGATGTTAAACATTTTAACTGTATATTAAATATAAATATCCGCTAAGAAAGCTGATTTTTTATTATCCATCTCCAAAGGAGTAAAAGGCTGTAAAAATATTTATATGATAAATGTCGTACAATGAGCGTACGTTTAAATCTCTGTACACATTTGTAGATCAGATTAGAAATAGTATAATATAAAAAACACCGCGTTCCAACAATTGTCATACACGAAGTACCAACAAATCCCCGCGGTATCAGTAGTACACATGCAATACATGGTAGGCGCTGGAGACGCGTCAAAAATATCTCATAAATCACCATGGTACAAAATACAAAAGCGAAACTACATAATGTGATTTAGATTGTCCATCTAAAATATATTTACCGCCGACGTCGAAGCAGATGACGCTTGTAGCAAATACTGCGACGCCTCAAGAGACAGCCGGTTTGAGTATCGATACGGCTCTACGAAAGGACATTGTACACAGTACATCGATTAAGTTTAGAATGCATCCTTCTGAAGAATATAATGTATTCAACATAGTATCCCAGTATTGATGTTATATCGTACAACTTGTAACGTTACATTTGACTGCCTCGTTGGTCGTGTTGGTTGCAAATGCGACTGGCGATTGGGTGATCCTGGGTTCAATTCCCGGGCGCTATAAAATTTCTAATTTATATTTCCTAATAGTGGCACAGAGTTTGGATACGTGCCCGGTTTATGGCAATAAGCTCACCACCTATTCTATAGAGGTACCGAAGCATAATTAATCTGCCTATCTCTTCGGGGATTACAGGCGTGATGTTACGTTTGTAACATTAAAATTTGTAAGCTCTTCCATTAATGAACATCACTAAAATCCATCTCGAGTTTCCATCAATCGCCTGTACCGAGTTATTCTGCTGACTAATGCCGAATTATACCCGTTAATGAGCGGAATCCGTTGAACTTTTTTCGAAAAAAAAATGTGGAAAAAAAGTTGGAGCAAAATATTTAAGGTTTCCTGTTATATCACCGAGCAAGTTCAGTGAAACAAAATATTATAAAATTGATTACGTTAAAGGGATTCAGAAACGAATATGGTATTTATAAAAGAACATTATAAAATATTAAATTTATTATTATAGAAAAATAAAATGATTATGTATTTAATTACCAGACCAATTTTACGGTCTTGCATTGGAGGTCGTGCTACGTAACGATTTTAAGTAGTTTTAAGGTTTAATATAACTAGACACAACATTGAAAGAAAACTTTTGCAGAGAGTCGCGTATTCTAAAAGTTCTTTATATTATAACTTGACGAGTGACTTGGCGGCCACATCCCACGGAAACAGCAATGAGGATTGCACGTTCTGAACATGCCACTTGAAGACTGGATACAACCCAAAAATGGTGAAAAAATATGATACAGATTTGAATTAAAAGCTTTTCACGCTTTTATTACTCATTATACTATTGTTGTCGTATCATTTCTCTTGGCTGCCATAATACACATAAATTCTTTGAATAAAGTAACTGTCGTCGCTTTTAATTCAAATTAAAACAAGTATATTAAAAGTATCATAGTTACAAATGGTTTTTAAATATCATAAGCGCATTACGTGACTCTGCCGCCGGATGAAATTTAAATTTCCGACATCAACTCCAATGTACTTATCACCCGGACGAGCGAGCAAAACATCGCGAATGTAATAAACAAAAAATGTTAATGTTTCTCTCTTAAGCTTTTTATATCACGAAAATCGTGTGATACGACGACAGTGGCAACACGTTTCGTACATTTCTTTTTATTAATTCAATTTATTTCGTTCAACAATGGAATACGAATGGGAGTTTTGTATTCGAGGTGTTTTTTTTATTCATATATTATCAAAATTGTAAAGTCATCAACATAATCTATTTACTTTTTTTCTGGCGCTGCTGGAATAATCCTCTATTAGAGATCACCAGTGTCATTGTATAATGTTTTTTTATTGTCAACGTTGTGAAATAAAAAAAAATATTAATATTTATGTTGGATTGAAAAATTGTTTAAAAATTATATATACTAGCTAGTTAGTGTCTTTATAAAACTTATTTGAATATTTAGGAGAGTAACAGAAATTGCTACAGACAAGTACCAAATACCGCTACACAAATACAAAGATTGCTACGAAATATCAAAATACTTTAAACTGCGCTCTAATATCATGGGCACTGTGTTATCATCCTTGAACAATATATGAACTGTCTTATATGTATATTTTAATGCTATTTGCATGCAGAAAAGCAGCAGCAAAAAGCATTAATGCAGAAAAGAAGTCGTTATTAATATATTTTAATAGTCTTAGAACACTTTGTCTTAGTGATGTAGAAAAATTTATTACACATTTAAAAGGACTGAGTAATATTGAACATATTCTTGCCGTATTTGTTGGTTGGTTATTTATCGGCCAAGAACAAAACCGTTCTGTCCGCAAAACATGAAGTTCGACCGACGATCAGATATTTTCATCTCGAAGAACAAGAAGCATAATAACGAGCGGATATGGTTTTGCTTTTATGTTGTTATAAAATTGTTATATCGAGACTATAATAGTTACATGTCCGCCAAGATATATTGAATATAATCGTGGAGATTTTTTTTATTAAAACTTGTATGACAAGATTGTACCTAATATTCATCAATTTTATGTCAAGATTGTAATATAAATTTTGTCCTCGAAGCTAGTTTAGAAACCACTCAAATATTTTATATTTCTGTTGCACAGTCCATAATTTAACTTTTCAGAGCTCCGTACCCGTAGCTATACCGTACCAGACTGAAACATATTACCCACTTTGAAGGATACTATTACCTTATAAATCTTTACTAAGTAACTTTCCACTAATAATGCACCTGTGTTCATTCGTACCGTGGTTTTCCAGTTAATAATTATATTATACGTATGTATATACATATGTATGTATGAACACACACACACACACGCACGCACACGCACACGTAAATGCACACACACATATATATTTCTAAGAATGAAGATATTTGACGTTCTGTACTCCCTACCAACCCCGCACGGAACAAGTGTATATAAACCTGTTGCTAACATTGTGACATATTGTTATGGCAACGGTTCTATGAATTGCAACAATTGTAACAATACACGAATGGTATCTTCACGCAAAGCGCTTTTGTTAAAAACTGTTACGTTTATAAAATAAATTAATCACGTTACATACATTATAACTATGCATTATATAATACATAGACGTGTAGATGTGCATTAGTGTAAAAAATGTTTTAAGTTTTAAACTTACTGCCAATCGTGAGAAAGGCATACTCCCAGACAGAACAAATACTTGTGTTTATCACACAAATATTTATTCTGGGTAGGAATTGAATCCACGACCCCCGGCGCAACAGTCAGGTTCACTGACCTCAGCACTAAAGGGCCAATTAATCCACGTCGAGGACTACAGCACTGACGTGTTATAATTTTAAGTAGCTAAACAATTCTTTATTACTCCTTCATCTTGCATTTCTGTATAATTTATGTCAATATATCAGAGTTACTTAATAAATCTAACCTTCGTCAAAATATGCAAAGTGTCAGTCAGCTCTACGGTTCGTTAAGTTCTGCAACTTTTCCATGATTAGTTATACTAGAAATTTCCGTAAAGTTTAACCTGGAGACAGAAACGTATTAGCTCTAGCGTTGAGGTACGCTGTTGACGTATAAATTTTAACTGAGTAACTTTGCAGGTGTAGTTAATGAACTTGAGAATTAGTGGCTCTAGGCAACGGGGCAGTAATTGAACTAAGAACCGTACTTAGTGCTTACCTAGGCACTGGCGTATCAATTTATTAAAGCAAGCAAATCCAGTTAACCAGACACTTGGTAAAAAATTTCGCCGGCGACTGTGTCCTACTTGATTAGGCTTGGCAGGCATGCCTACGGCTTGCTTCTGGAAGAACAAATTAAAATCCAGTAATAGGGCAACCTATAAATAAAATGTACTAAATGAATGTTAACTATAGGTATTATTAAAGACGGATAATAAAAGGCGGGATTTTACAACATGGAGAAGATATTGTTATAGTTTAGGTCTCATAAGTATACAATGATTCAAGTAATTGTTACTGGCTACAATTTCAAGGGTAAATAAAAAAGGTATTTATACAGTCGCACCGCAACAATGCAGAAGGATTTCTAACGGTAGTTAAATGAATTGGATTGCAAATGTAAATTTTGCCAAAAGCAGTGGAAGAGACTCGACCACAAGATACTAGAAAATCAGATAAAGACAATAATACTGTGTAATGGGTAATTCAAACATTACTTAGTAGCTTGATTGGACGGCATCTAGAATAAACCAACCCTGTACTTATTTCGACGAAAGAGAATTTGTAGTTACTGGAGTTCTTTACAAAAATAAAATGTAAAATCACATTAGCGCAAAACCCGTTGCTAAAATTTCGGAACCGCAAGAAAGTTATGTCGCCTCTCGTATACATATATCAACAAGCTAAATAAGTGGTAATTTTTTTTATTTCGCGTGAATTACCTAAAATTCTACTCTATTAAACACACATAGCACACATTAAACTGTTCACGTTATAAATAGGTGCTGCGAGATCAATGTGATCCAATAAACACTGGATTTTCAGCGATTCCTCGTTGAATGAAAAATGCTCTCAAATTAATCTCGAATCTTGGACGTCGCCCTCCGCGTTGATTGAACATGGCTAGCGCAAAGGTTTGCTTTTTACTGCGAAACACTGTGAAGGATACAAATATGTAATAGGCTAAAAGAAAGTAAAAAAAAAATTAGTTTAATAAAATAGCAATATTAATTTTTAAGTTTTCATATTATAAATATAATCATCATAAGCAGCCTGTTTAAGTCCACACATGGACATAACGTTTCTTTGACAAGTTTTTTTTCCCATAAACCCCACGCTGGGTATGCGGGTTGGGGATCGCGGAACCCGAGCTCTAGCGCCTACGCAGCTGCCTATAGGTGGTGTTTGCAGTCGTACCTAGGCGAGGCGCGCCATTATGCGATCTGCCAGATATGCCAAAATATATCATATATTCTCAAAATATTAATTTTGTTAATATTGTTTATTTACGCTGATTGGAACAACATAAATTATTGAAAATTTTCCACACCAGCTCACAGCATTCATACAACTCATTTCCATTGCTTGGTGATCATACGTAACGACATTATTCAATAGTCAGAGTATATCCAAATATAACCTAATCTCACCAGCCTTTGGACGAGGTTCTGAACCTGGACTTGGAATTAGAACTAAACCTGAACTGGACTTAGACTTAATTTTAAATTACCATTACAGTATGTGATGTGCTCAAAGATTTCAAACAACATAGCACTTAGTTTGGTAAAATCAAAGATACGAGATAGTCTGATCTAATAGATCTTTCTACTGAACTCGGCTATAAATTTGATTGAATACTTCATCTATGAAATTTATTACATATTATATAGGCTAATTATAACTTATCATAACAACAATTACTACGAATACTAAATGTAATTACAACATATTAAATACAACTCATTAATGTTCTCATTAATCGCAAAACGTTCAACTCACCCTATTATAATCGTATTTAAGATTAATTGACCTATTAAATATATCTTACACCAAATTAATTAACTCAGATATCTGATATAATATATCAGAAGATATCAGATAAATGATAAATGTAATTTAAAAAATAATTATTTATTAATATGATAAATCAGTCATATTTTGTAGTCACGTCAGTTCAAGGAGTGTCCAATGGCTAATATACTTGCTGACAAACTGTTTCTACATTTCACACTTTTCATATGAACACTTCTGTCCAACGTAGGTTAACCTCACCTTTTCTCATATCCATCCATTTGCACCCGTTTCCAATCGCTTTGGCCTCTAAACTATGTTAAAAAGCCTCAATACAATATGGAAAAATATACTATAAAAAATATTGCTGAACTACTATTGGATGGTGGTTCTTTAATGAATCCGAATATCGTCAAAATTCATTTAAAAGCTACGACACACCTACATTTATCAACTTTTTACTAAAACGCATTTTTCAATTTCTAACTTTAATTGCTGTCAAACCGTTTCACGTTTCGAAAAGCGGTGTTGTCGTACGAATACAATAGTTTACGTATTTTAACTCCACGAATATTTTGCAAAAAATTATCACGCTCTAAATGTTAAGCTTTGTCAAATATGTACATCCATGCAATATTAAGTATCCATTATTAATCTTAAATACCCTTTTAGTCATTCCATAAACAGAAATGACATAAAAATAGAATTATTTTAAAAATATACTCGTATAAGAGTTGGAAATTAAGTACTTCTCTCGACGCGCTCATTATTATTGTGTAAACTTATGTTTTTATTGTGTATCATATTATTCCAGATGTGTTGGTATTAGTATGATAACCATGTTGGCTTAGATATTGACGATTCCAAATGCTATTAGATTTTATAAGTAAAATATACTACTGTAAATGCAATAAAAGTTGATAAATTGTATATTATTTAGTTTACGAATGAACTAGCCGAAAGAGCGACCACAGAGACCACAATAAGAGATATAGCTTGTCGAGCCTCAGCCGTTACAGGAGGACGGGCGTTCCTTATAGAGGTGAAACACTGAATGTATACTCGTCTGGAGCGAATTATAACGTTTCCACTATTTATGTAACATCACTCCTTGTAAACTTTTTAATATTTTAAAAGCCAGCCGTCAGTTGCTAGAGAAGGTTTTTATAAAAGCTTTAAAAAGTCTATTAATAAAGCGTATTACCGCTTCCGAGTCACGAGCGAACTCAATCAAGTATTAGACAAATAGACTATAGAAATAAAAATTCTCTCTATAAAAGTCCTTGGATACAACACTGCTGAATGACAGAAAAATATGAATGGTATTTCGGTCTGATTTATTTAGAACGTACTTTCCACCTACCACTTTAGGAATCTAGTGTGATTATAAAATAATTATTATTATTCATATTCCCGGGTCGAACACTACAAAATTTTCTAATTTAGATTTTCTAGTAGTAGTTCGGAGTCTGGATATGTGCCCGAT
>DWEI01002315.1:0-14585 GCA_018245875.1 Mysoria ambigua | reverse complement strand
CCGAACCACTACCAGAATTCTATTAGAAATTTTACCAGATGTTTGGACAGAGTTATGCTATAAGTTGCTAAGTCAACGTAAAGGACAATTTTCAGGAAATGCTACAAGTATCAATAATGTACAACTTATCCAAAACATTAATGTAAAAAGTCAATAGAAAATTAATTTAAAATTTTTAGGAGTAAATTAAGAAAATGATAGAATGGTGTTAATAAAAAATATATTACATTTAATATAAACGTCCAAGTGAAACCATTTCTGTTTTAGCTGCTTAAGTAAAGTTAAACGATCAAAGTGATCTCGACAGGTAGCAAGACATCAAAGCATCATGGAACTGGAACTAGATGTTTTATAAAAGCCAACCATCAATACCTAAACATCAAAAGCGTGAGTCGATGCGATGCAGATATAAGTAAATGAATTTATACATGTATTAAAAGTTAATCTTATGGATTGAAACAAAAGAAATATTATAATAACTTTTAGAACAATATTATATACATAATATGAATATGATTCATAATTCTGTTAGATTTTAAGATAAAACTTTTGTGTTTATGTAGTTTCAAGTATGGAATACGACATATAATATAGAATACATTTTTCAATATCACGATGAAGATAAAATGAATAAAGTATCTTCAAAACCATCATCGCCTCTAACATTCACTAGGGTCGTACTAGCGTTCAACGAGTGAGAGAATCGTCGATACAATGTGCAACGATTCTCGTGTGATCCATGCAATATGTAATAACCAGTTATGAATTATCTAGTTACGACGTATAGATAAGATAGAAGAAAATTCTTGGAGTGTTCATTCGTGAAACGGCGACGCTTTGTAGTTTGTTGTGAATGGAAAATGGTAGGTACCTAACTTGAACACGGTTTGTCTCGGCGTGTTCACGTGTGACATATCTGTCACCAGCGTTATGGATGGCTGGGATGTAATGGATGGAAAGAATATAAGAAAAACCAATCACTTTACTGGACAAAGGCAATTTTATCTCAACGCAAATACTTGTAATGTCCATATGAACGCGTTAGAGCTAAGTCCAGATACCAGTTGTTTAATTTTATTGTATAGATTTCCGAGGCAACTTACCATTAAGAAATAATATTTAATGTATATAATTTTGATATTTAGGAAGTTTGTCTTAAGAATTGATTTCTGAGTATTTACTCGTAAATATGTTGAACATGAAGATACATTGAAACATCTGAAAAATTCATTTGGACCGCAGAGAACGCCAATGGACTAGAGTGGATTATATACGATAACTATAATATTACATAGGTACATACACGCGAATAATATGATCAACAGTCGGGCAATGTCAATTTTAATATATTTTATTCGCTATTTGCAAGCAGCAGTTGGCAAGCGTTCGTCTGTAATGCGTTCTAATTAATACAAGTTGAAATATTATTATATATAAATAAAATTATAGAAGTTACCGTTATGCGCGCACCACGCAACGCCTACTGGACAGATTTCGAACAGTTTTTTTTAATTTTCCATCTTAAATACTCACCTTGAAAATATGTTACGATTACTTTCTTTCAGTTTAAAATTATATTCGTTTCAAGAAACTGCAGTTTTTACCGATATTATAGGATTAGCTAATAGTTTTCCATTTTGTTAATGTCAATTTATATCTCGTTAATATCATAGACAGCGCAGACGAAGTGCTGGACATCAGCTAATGCCTACTTATTGTGTAATTGGACGGACGTAATGCAGTCGTCGCGCACCACATGCGCTGCCAACAGCTACAAGTAATATTGATATTTGACGTCGACATGATACCAGCGTGTTCGATTAAATCACATTGTTACGCTTCTTATATAACATATTAAGCCTAAACATAAATCTTTGGCGCCTTTTTAAAGAATATTGCATGCAAAGACTAATGTCTCATTTGGAATTGACAAAGTTTGTTTATAAAAAGTGTAGAGAGTGTAATTTGACTGGGCCGTTGGTTTTGTTGGTTACAAACGCGACTACCGATTTAGAGGTTCTGGGTTCATTTTCCAGATCGGGCAATATTGAAGTTTTCTAACTTAGAATTTCTAGCAGTGGCTCGGAGTCTGGATTTGTGCCGGTCTATGGCAATAATCTCACTACCTATTTCATAGTGGGACGTAAACATAACTAGTGAAACGTGGAAATATTCTACGTTCCTCTGCCTACATCTTCGGGGATTAAATACGTAATGTTATTTATTTTTATGTTCTCTATCACTCTGACTTTGCGTGATATAATAATAATAACAAAAGTACTTAAAAGTACAACGCTTTGATACAAAAAAATCAATAACATGTAAATTCTGTTAAATCACCGTGTCCATGTCCAGTATTAAATCTCTAGTATGTAATACCGGTAATAGGTATACCTACTACTCATTATTTTGAATGATAAAGCTTAACTATATTATAATTTATTGTCTACTTATTGAGTTAAACACAGGTAGCTCTATTTGCAGAAATGTGAATTGATTTGGACGTCTTAATCCGTGTTTGGAGTTAAACAGAATTTAGAGCGACCCCCACTTTTATTTAATTTTGAGTAATTTATGGTTTAATCTGTTCAGAGGTTACGGCGTTACATTTATTATTGGTAGGTAATCCAACGACAAATCTCTCTCTTTCACAGTTAGAGCAATGATTGACCCTAGCGCCCTTGTCGAGTTATACATTAGAATCGCCCTTTGCAGTCATTCAGAATATAAATTAGGTTTGTCATAGAAGGAGCTAAAATATATTTTGGTATACTGAATACATATTGTACATCTCCATTAAAAGATGAAAACGATATTGTTTTATTAGTGAACTGAACAAATTAAAAAGTAGTACAAAAAAATAAATAATGCAATAATAACATTATACCTGAGTGACAGGTACAATATACAAAACAATGTAATGATATGAAGTCAACTCGTCAAGTATTTCGAATGTGGAATAGGGCTTCACTAATTGGACGTAAAAATACATTTCGTCCCTGTAAGATTATAGCGTTAATAACCCTATGATTAAGCTATCTTTTATGCATTTTAAAGTACATTTAAGCGTTACATACCAGTACGGGACTCATGATGTGTTTGCTACGCTTTTAATGTCATGTTCTTTAGATAATAACGAATTATATTTCGAAATGAAATACCTCTTTAACATTAAGCTCGTTTGCACAATGATGTATGTGTTCCAACATAATTGAAACTACATAACAAATAGACGAGTCAGAGAATTGCAAACAGTATACAAGCACACATTATTATATAAAATAACAATTGAAATTGACTTTGCACTAGCGCAGACTGAAAACTTAATAGAATAATGTGGTTTCTCAACAATCGTAAACATACAGCAGTTCATCAATCATAAGAAAATAAAATTACAAGTCAAATAAATATTCACGGAGTATTTTTAAACGACATCCGTTCCGCTAAGCCACGATTTACCGTGACGGAAGCTGTCAGCCGAGTCTTGTGCCAGAAAACGCGGGAACGTGTCGAACGATACGACAGTATTGACACATTTTGTATGCTAATAAGAAAGAAAAAAAATAAGATGTGTCTTGTTAGTAGTGCGTTTGCCTGTCTCTGGTCCCCGAAGAGGTGGGCAGGGATGTGTAGTGGCATCCGACGGTGCGCCGCGACGTTTGCGTCCCCGTGTGGAATGGGCGGTGGGTCTGTTGCCATGCACGGAGCGTGAAGCGGGACTTCGTGGCACTATCAGATATTTCAAGTTAAAAAAAAACTAACTGAACCCACGATTTCGCTATCAGCAGTTATCCTTGCAACCACACCAGCTATGGAACAGTTAAAATATGTACATATAAATATAATATGAAACATAACGAACACATTCAGTGTAAGAAAATCATAGATTATATTTTTTACCTTGAAAATGTCGCTTACGTACTGAATCACTAAATACTCCCGAACTCCGAGTGGTAATCCTGTCATATTTTGCAAATCCAGGTAAAACCAATTTTTAGTGAACTCGCTATAGTGGCTAGACGAGTGTATGTACTAGTATCTCTATGGGCTGCACTGACCACATCCTTAACCCATTCGACACACTTCAATTACCAATTACTTCTCCGATTGTCAAGTAAATAGGTATTGGTATGCCAGCTTTAAAAATAATAAAGACATTTTAATGGGTTAAACATCAATGAATTTCAGACAGAGAAGTTCAAAAGTTCAATATTAAACAGAATTATACATATATTTTTTAATAAAACAAGCGGCAAACGAGAGTGAACAAGCAAACTAGTAAAATCTTTCTTGCCCGAGATATAACAATCCTATTCGTTATTTATTGTTTGTGTTCATTTTAATATGCTTCTACAGAACCGTTGCAATGTTTTACGTTTCTTTTTGTCAATAATAGAAAAAGAAATATAACTGAGTTGAATGTTAGAACATTGTCTCAATATTTAAAGTAATAACTAAAATAAACATCAACAAAAATATAACGTACCAATATACATCAAATTTATATATAAAAGTAAAATAGAAGCCATAAAAATACATAATAATTATTTATAATACGCAATATGAAAAATACAACCCTCTTCGTATATCAGTTTGGGTTTCGAAATATGATTGCGTCCATCCCTTTACAACCGTTGCTTATCAAAACATTCCTAGGGTTTTCACACACAATGGAAGCATTGTGATTTTGTGGGCAAAGAAAATTTTCATTATTAATATTTAATTTAGAGAGACTTTATTTTTATGTTTAGACCTGTATATTTGAATATATATATGTCTGATTGTATACAAATTCAAATTCAACTAATTCGTCCCTTTCATTTCATAAGACGAGTTTACAGATTACATTACTGATACATTTGTATGTTGGCAAAGTATAAAAAAATCAATGGTCGTGTATAAATATAATTGATCTAAGGCTTTTTGTTTACTTATATACAATTTAATGCAATCTTCTCATCATCGTCCGCTTATCCCTGACCACTGCCAGACCAATGCAAAAATGTCCAAGTGAAAACTCACTTTTCACATTTTATGTTACAACATAACATTTTTCTATATAAAAACAAATACGTTTTTTCACATAGAACTTCGAAGTCACATACACATACATCGATAAATATATACTCTACTCGAAATGCTTTTAAATTAGATTATAATAATATATAAATAAACAAATTTAAATGTATTTTCAAAATCTAAGTGACGCAGTTTGTACCGGAAGACGAGAGAAAATTTAATTTCCAGTTTCCTAGTTACATATTCAAAAAAATATAAGGAGCTGGACGACTTTCAATGGACGTTAATCAATTTCAGACGGGAGAGGTCACGTCTGTGTTCCGTTTTTTACACATTGATCAAGCAACTTGTCTGTGCTAATCAAGCACATTTATCTGTTTCATTTAGACGCCATAAAAGCTATATCGTTCTTATATAATACACCCACATTCATCCACGCGAACGTTTAATAGAAATCGCTGATGCGACGCAGGATTTAATCAAGAGTCCTTTGTCAGCTTCATTTCATTAATGAAATCACAAAATATATCCATCGCCACCTTTGGTTGTATGTTTGTAATACCGTTACGATTGTGATCTTGTATTGAATGGACAATTGTATCTATCACAACAATATTGTCAGTCCCCTCATATGTACCGTGATCAACCGTAACTGTTCAGCTTTAAATACTAATTTGGACCATGACGTGATCTTACATAGCGCTGTCTTGTATGAAGTCCGTAGGTGGCAAACACACGGACACAGGCGGGCGGCACAGACGAGCACACCCGCCGGGCGTTGCACACGAGATGCCCGCATCGTTGCGGTGCTCGATGCGGTACGGGGATGCGGTGAGATATGCCTCGACTGGAGTGATCGAAGTCCGCCCGCGCGGGACTCGCGTGCATCGTTATAGTCCATTTCACAGCAGCCGCTTAACTTGGACCATAGATAGATAAGTGGTATGCAAATAAAATTACAAACGCTGCACCTTATTAAGTTTTGAATCTTAATGGGCTACGTAAATAATAAAATTTAAATAATAGAGATAATAAATAAAAGCATAAAGTATGTATACCTCTCTACTATATTATGAAGAAAATGTTAAACTTGCGCCCACTCGGTTTTAACGCTGTTCAAGATTGGCTGACATAATTCTACATCAGGACTGATGCTTACAGACGTTAAGTATTTTGACATTAATGCCTTTGGACATTAAGTTTGCTCTTTGAAACCGTTTTTGTGAATCTATACTTAACAATATAAATATAAGGATAAAATGTCTATCACGCTTTCAGAGGTGAATAGGTTGAGATAATATTCCGCCTGTATTCCCCATAGCGTCAGACAGAGGAGTGTAGGTCAGTCTAAGGTTTCACCGGTTATATCTACGTACCATATAGAATAGGGGGGAATGGGATGGTTATGTTACGTACCAATGTGGCCTAGGAGGTAAACAATCTCAAATTAGACCTTGGGCCCTGTCGTTCGCCCATTGTGCTCTCAAACACTGGACCAATGAGACAGTCAAAAGTTATTATATCGTAGACATAATTATTACAGTGCTGTTCTTAGACAATATAAGTATTGCTTTATCGAAATTTATCTGGTAACTAAGCACATGGTCCACCTGATGGCAAGTGATCATAACACTCGCGTATGAAAATAGACAACATCAGAAATGTTGTCGTTTCATCGACCGCGCTAAAGGAAAGCTTTTTTCGCGTAATTTGTTTAGAACAACATATTATATTTCACTTTTAATTACTTTTTTCAAGCATACAAAGGTCTGTTGGCGAGACGCGGACCATACAATTATGTCCTCGAAAAATTTTTTCAGGGAAATTGTTAAAAATTTCTACATAATAAGAGTACCGAAACGAAAAACGGTAACGTATCTAAATTTTTATTTCCGCTCAACGAAATGAACGATTATAATTTTATTTTTGTAATGAATATTTTTTTTGGAATGAAAATTAATTTGTTTGTGGAATTGAAGAACACTTAGATGTTTTGTATACGAAAAAATTTTTTTAGACGCGAGGGTCGTTTGAATTATCTATTTAATAAAATATGAAGACGTAACATTTTTATTTCGGAAGACAAAAGGGAAAGTTGCACTGAGAGTTAAAAGGGAATTTGTGTTCGTGAGCTGTGCATGGCAATAGGCCCACATTTCATTCCATAGTGGGACGTAAACGTAACCGGTGAAACGTGGGTGTGTCCCACGTTTAATAAAACAAAAATTATAAAATATAATATAAATATACTTATCATTATTATATTAACACATTTTTTCACCAACCACGTGAACAACCACGTGCCGACTGTCAGGATAATTGAACGGGAAAACAAATTAAAATACCAAATTCGCCGTTAGCGACATCACCGGTCACCCTGTAAGGAACAAAGCTGATTATCGTAATTGTTTCCGTCGTTGGCTCTGCCAAGATTTTATTACTCTATTTTTCTCTTACAAGGTTTTATCTTTTGTAAACGTTAAAAAGTGTATTCGGCCGTTCGGAGCTAAGATGTTTTCATTTTTAGTATTCCATTACGTTCCCTTAGAAAATCATCTGTCATTTAGAAACTCTCTTGGCCATTCATCTATTATACGAGATCCCTTTCGGGGTAGACAGAGATCATCTTTTCGATTTACTTCTTCTATGTTAATTACTTCATACACACATCTTCAAACTACACATATAAACAGAGAGTTTACTGATTCGTATTCATAACACGACATACCTCTATTGTTAAGATAAACCAGTAGCTTATTCTGTAAGGACACCAACAAATTTTCTTTCAGTGCTTCATCTCCGTAGAGAAATATTTTCCGAAGCGATGGTAGTTTTGTTTTGATGTATAAAAAGTATTCTAAGGAACCAATTTTGAATCGATAGAATATGAATTTGAAAACCCTTTTTTAGGATGGTTTACTTGAGTTACGGCATATTATAAGCTAGCTGCCCGTTGAAAGAATTTAGGTAGTGGAAAAGTAGTTTGGCTAATTTGCTTTCATATCCACAATATATCATAACCGAGATCTACGAATTAGATTTATACAATATGAAACGTCCACAGGAATAACTGATTTGTACTTAACAATTTTTTTTTTTTGTATAGAAACTTATACCGAACACTTATTTACTCAAGAGAACTGGGATTAACTTCGTTTCCGTTTAACTTGCCGAGTTTGGTAGGTTTCAGCTGTCGTCACAGACAAATTACTTTTACTCTCCGGTTACTTTTACTCGCCGCGTTCAGTTACTCCAATTACTGGCTGTTTGCATAGACCAGTGAGAAATATTGTGTTCTATTTGTACAATATTTTCCTTCTTAATGGATGAAGTATTTTTATGTAAAGATGAAGTATTTTTTGTAAAGACTAAGTTTAAATGGTGTTATTGTAGTCTTTTTTCGTCTTTTTGTAGTTAATTATATTATTATGTTTTTTTGAATATTCTTACCTCCATATTTTTAATACATTTTTTTGTGTATAAACGTGACCGTCTCATTGGTAACGTTAGTTGCAAGCGCGAATGCTCGACAGCTCGAATGGTCGACAGTTCCTGAGTTCAAATGCTAGGTCGGGCAATATTGGGTTTTTCTTAATCAGATTTTTTAGTAGTAGCCTCGAGTCTAAGATGTGGCCAGTGTAGCTATCACTTATCATATAGCAGGATGTAAGCGTCACTGGTCAAACACGGGAGTATACTACACTCCTCTGCCTGCCTCTTCGAGAAATACAGGCATTTCTAACGTTAGGTTACGTGTACAAGAATAATACAATTAAAAGAGGCATTGAAGACGATTAACAAAACGTCAATATTTTCTATTCAACTAATACTTCTTTTCTCAAAAATTATGAAATTTGTATGTTAGAATTTTTAATGTAGGTATATAAATTCTTAATTGTCTTAATTTTGCTGTCTGTGATCTTCCAGTTCTGACGCAAATGTCGGGCTCATAAAACTGGCAAAAATATGTAAAGCTTGACAAGAGCAACTGCTACAAAGACGACCACTAGCGGAAAATTCACTAAAGCGTTTCAATAGTTACGGCATGGTCGTTATGTATAATAGCCGTGGAACTACGAGTATGTTGGGCAACTGCAGGGACGTTGACCTGAAACAAGTTGTCTTCTCCGTTTTCCTCCAATCCGTTGACATAACTTTTTAAGTTCCTTTCAGTTGTGGACATAACTTCAAAAACATTCGACATTCAAAATCGTTCGAAATTCAACATAAGTAACTTTCAATGACATTTCATAAAGCGTTATTTTTAAGTCTATTTTTCTTGCCCTATATTTATACCATAAATACATGATACAAAATGAATTTAGAAATTCTATTTTCGGTTCGATATAGACTATAATCGCATTATAAGATGATAATCCATTTTCTGTAACTGATTAGTAGTGTTTGAATATTTGCGATCTATTTTGTGTCTTCGGGGTACTGACGTAATTTAGGTTGAATTTAATTTATTTTTAACTGCAGTTAATAGAGACATGTATGATCATTTATTAGCTAAAAACTTAATAAGGTTACTTTTAGGTAATACCTTACGATTTTTTTTATCCCGTAAACAGTCGACGACTAAAATCAATTTGTAAGCGGATAAGTATATTATGTTCTATTTTTTATTTTCTCTAGATATAGTTATAGATTTAATAAAATTAAATAGTTTTATAACGTGTTTTATAAATTATTTAGGTACTACGTTGATTTCATATCTAGATGCGACCCATATAGCACATTGTACTATTAATATTTTATCATTAGATACGTCAGTAGATCAGATAAGTTATCGTAGAATCTAATACCCCTATAGCTATTGCCCGGAAATACGTACATAATATACGAAAATTGAACATTATTGCTGATACATTTCAGAAACTCAAAGTGTTTTATCCTTATGATAAAAAAATCATTAGTATAAGCGTCCTTGAATGCTTTTAATGACATAATTCGAATAGTCAAATGTTATTATTTATTTATTTGTTGATAAAATCTATAGTCATTTAATAGTAAGTGGTTTACTAGGGCTATCATAAAAATTACTGTATAGGAATTTAGACAAAAACATTTGTTAATGACTTGATCGCGTCGTCGGTTGAGTGGTTGCTAGTGGGACTACCGATCGAGAGGACCTGGGTTGAAATACCGGGTTGAGTACAATTACATTTTTAATTTAATTTTAATTAATTTTTTAATTCTAGTTAAAATTTCTAGTGGCGGGTCAGTCTGACGTTTTCCCGGTGTATGCCTATTAGGCTCACCAACTATTGAACTGAAGGAAAATGGTGAAACATGTGAATGTATAGCATTCTTTTGCCTACCTCTTCAGAGATTCCAACCGTGATGTTACGTCATTAATGATAAACGTACCTGAACACCGCCTGTTTTTTTTTCATACGAATATTGAGAAGTAAGAATGATTACTATTAACATGGACTAAAGGTCACATACTACCGACATGAACAAGGATTTATTTTATCAAGGATTATAGTTTTGTTTACTTAGGTATATAAAATTTAGTTAGCAAATTCCGAGTATTCTTTTTAATTAGAAATCCAAACAGTAATTGACTCGACATAGATAACAAAAATATTGTCAGGTAATTAATAAAAAAACTGTCATCAAAGTATTCTAGTGTGAATGATAGCTTTGAGGATATAGAAAAAGTTGCATCAGACTTTTACAATTTAATTGAAATGTTATAGTGTATCGTGTGTAAATAAAAACAAAACAGAACATCTTACCACAGATAATATTCCTTACAGTATTACAAATACTTGATCCGGTAAACAGGGTATATTCGTAAATCTGTGTTTGACATTCACCATCTTGTTATTCCAAATTTTCTGTTTGAAGTAAACTTTTAATTGTCACCGTTCTCGCTCGTGAATTTAATAACGCAAATTCTCGCGAAGAATCGCTGTTATTAAACGAAAATATTTTTTATGACAATATCATTTCTAAATTCATCACTCTCTCGCGCGCGCCGCTTTGGAAGCCTTACTTCCCGGATGAGGTGTTCTTATAAAATGTACCCATATTTTCCGCCACGAATGCAATGCTTATTATTATGCGTATATAAAAATATTAAATGGGGGAGTCGGAAGTCTCCGAAACCTGCGCATATGTATAAAGAAGAAGCACGGCAGATCTCTAAGGATAAAGACATTTAGAAGTTCGTGCTCTTCGCCTTTCCCGTTAGGGACCTGGTGTGAACTTGTTAATTGCCTTGTTGGTCGTGTTAGTAACAAGTGCGACTGCCGATCGGGAAGTCCCGGCTTCGATTCCTGGGTCAGACACTACAACATTTTCTAATTTAAAATTTCCAGTAGTGGTTCGGGGTCAAGATATGTGTCCAATGCAAGTCAATAGACTCACCACCTATTCCATAGTGAGACGTACTCGTGGGAATGTTCTGCTTTCCTCTGCCTACCGCTTCTGAGATTACAAGCGTGAAGTTACGTTTTTGTTAAATTCCAAAAATGAATACAACAATCTGACACAAACAGGACAAACAAAATAGAATACTGTGTGATATTCTGTTGTCAACAATAATTCTTCATAAAACACACATAAATTCATATTCATAAGATGTGTATACAACTATACATATGTACGTACATAATCGTGGATATACGATTATTGGTGCGCAATTAAAATTCTTACTTATAACAGTCTAATGAAGGCGATTGATCAGTGCACTTCGACTCCGCTATTGATACGGCCTTGTAACGTTTGCGGCGCGGCGTACACATTCGTGTTTCAGTTCCAGTCTGATTGCAACGCAGTTTGTCTGTTTGCGCGGCGGACTTGTGTATATTGTACATGATCTAGTTAAGTTCAGGCAATAACAGCTGCAATATTATCAATACGTTTATGGATATGTCTGTTCGTCGCATAAATGTAAAATCACGCCTGTGATCCCCAAAAAGGTTGAGCAGAGGAGTGTAGTATGTACATTACCACGTTTCGCCAGTTACGTTGAGGGCTCACTAGGGAATAGCTGGTGAATTTATTGAAAGACATCAGGTACGAATCCAGGCCCTGAGCACCATTAGAAAATCTAAGTGAGAAAAATCCAATAGTACTCAACCCGGGGTTCGAACCCAGGACCTCTTGTTTGGGAGTCGCTCAACGAGAGCAACGAAGCAGTCAATATTGGAAATTAAATATTGAAGATCAAATCTATAAATATTCATGTTTTGGAAACTCGAGTTTTATCTTCCGTCCGTATTTTTATGGGGTGAACTTGGAAGGCTTTCCATAAATCGTACAAATCCATATCCAATTTGGGAATATAATATAAGCTTCAGTAAGAAATCTTGAACATTATGTAACAAAAGTCCTTTTGTTATCCAAATATTAATATAGCCACAGAGTAAATGATTGTATTATGTACAGATTACAGAGAGAATAGAAAAGTTTTCTTTTTAGTATCATACAGAAAATGTACATGTACGCACATAGGATGATACTTATTATCATTCCATCCAAAAGAAGTTCTAATACAAGTAGTAGTAATTATAAGTACAAGTATATAATATATGGAAGTGTGTATGACGTTCATATATATTAACTCTGCTTCTCGATTAACTATAAAACTACAAATCTTATACTACTAACATAACGTCGCACCTACATTTTTCTAAAGAATCAGTAGACTCTCACGTTTCAACAGTTATAAATTACAAGACTTGTACTAAAACATAATACAATCAGAGGTATCTTTCGTCCTAAATGACCCACTTAACTTTGGCTTGTATTCATTTAGTCTGATACAACGGGAATATCGTGTCACGTGCTAATTAATGAAACTAATTAGACCTTTCAGATCAATATTATATCGAATTCAGTAATAGATTACATAGGATAGGTATTTCATGTACATTATATTATTTATTAACTATATATTCTGAAAGAGCTTTTAATTAAAAATCAAGCGAAATTGGGAAGAGTCCTATCAAGACAATTTGGAAAGATTTTTTTACCAAGTTGCTATAACTGCATTGTGACATCAAATATTTCAAGAACAGTCCTGAACGGTCACAGATTAGAACTCAACAGAGGAGACAAATAGTAAATAATTTCTGTTGGTACCTACACGCGTCTGAATACAGTGTTATATTGTTAGTTTCAAAGCAATTATACATCAATAGCTTTAATTACCTAGAGCGAAATCCAATTACCATGTGTTTTCATACCAATCGATACATAATTATGGTACAAACATGGTGTGCAGCGAGCCCCGATACTGTGTGGTCGGTATATTTAAATTGGTCGGTATATGTTTGCGTGCGTCATTGCTTGATAACGATAATGGAAATGATAAGCGCTTTGAAAGATGACGCGGACATTGTCACCATGTAAACGTGCTATTTCTGTTGAGGGCTCCACAAAAGTGATATTCGTATTCCATCGGCGGTGTTCAAGGCGCGTCATAAAAGCTTATTCAAACGTAGCTTTAAAAATTTCCTTCCAGGCGGGGGACACAATGGTAACTCTTTGATATTGCACATGTCTACGATAGTAACCGCATACGAGCAGATGGACCGTCTGTCTGTTAGCTATTCCTTTTCATTAAAAAATAATATTTAATAATCCTTAATATTTAATAGTCCTTGTTACCTAGTACCTATGATAATGATAGTGTCCAATAGTGGGATGATAAAGATCTTATGACAATGTAAGGTTACAGAGTTATATTGTAAGCACTGTTAACTCGTTTCTGCGTACTCCCTATTCTCAATTCAGACTTAAGATTCACGACTTGATCATAATAATCATCTTGACACACGTGCATTGATTGTAAATTAATGCACAGAAATGCCAACAATATCTTATTGGCGAAATTGAAAAGAAAAAACTACCCATTTTATCATAACTAATTTACAATAAAGCTATATAAATGTTACCCAAAATATTAGTTCGATCCATTATAATATTTAGGAAATTATAGGAACTAGAAAGGAATATTCATTTACATTTCTCGTATTATTACAATATACAATAATATAGTTTAGAGTACCGCGTTGGACCCCACACGAACACACGTATCGAATACTAAGCTGTTATGTTAACAGATATATATTATTTTCTTAGGCACTGCCCTCATTGTTTTGTAATCATTTTTTCCACGTTGACGGACACGTCATCGCGGGTATATCTTGCGAACGACCGGCTGTGTGACGTATGGCGTTCTACTAAGCAACCGATTTTTATCTACAAGGTATGACAGCAAGGGTGCGTTCACACAGATCCGTCAACAGACATAGTATTTTTACAATAGCAAACGGAATTTGTAGATAGACAGCTGTTTCTATGTGTTCTATGTTTCTGTGTTCAACAAAAAAAAAGAAATTAGGTAATGTTGTAGGGAACGAAGTACATCTAAATAACCACATAAATATGTAGACTATACAATAAATAGGTAGACTATACAATTGTTTAAATATTTATAGTTTATATAAAGTCAATCAAACTCACAAAGATTTGCAATCACATATAAACGTCATTATAGATAAGTTTACGTTAGTTCGGACCGCGCCCACAACTGAAAAGAACTA
>DWEI01002314.1:0-14588 GCA_018245875.1 Mysoria ambigua | reverse complement strand
GTTGTATATCTTCTTCGTCATTCGTTCATCCGCCATTCTCTCAACATGTCCGAACCAACGGAGCATGCCCTTTCTCAATTTATTAGATAAATTGGATAATATAATGGAATCGAGAAGCCAATAGTTTTAATCATCAATGTACCTAAAGACAATTAAAGAGAAAAATATTCCTTAGAACGAGTAAGATTTTATAAATGTTTATGAATCAAAATTATGTTGAAATGAACATGTATTAAAAGTTGTATTGTATCAAGTTCATCAGTGGAAATTTTGGCGTTTCAAACACAATTAAATTACTAAGTCCAATACTATTTAATATATTAGTATTGGATACTACTAAGTTTGATATAAACATATAATGAAGCACTGGATAATGGGTACAAGAAAAACTATAATAAAATTGACCTTTTGAAAAAAGTCACAGAACGCCTGTAATCTCCGAAGAAATAGGCAGAGGACTGCAGAACACTCTCACGTTTCACTAGTTACGTTTACGTCCCACTATGAAATAGCCTAGTGAGCCTATTGTCATACGCAAGAGCAAATTTCCAGACTGCGAGCCACTACTAGAAAATCTAAACTAGAAAAGTCCAATCGAGTCAGACCCAGGATTTGAACCCAGGAGCTCCCGATCGGCACTCGCGTTCGCAACCAGCATGACCAACCGGACAATCCTATTTTTCTCTAAGAAAGGCAAAAACCGGTGAAGGACGTTAAAATATTTTTCCATTTTATTAATCCACAAAAAAATACAACATAACTATGGCATTACATTGTACGCGGTGGGGAATGATTGTGGGCATTTTTGCAGTGTACTATGCTGTTGTCCGGCATAGTATGGATGACGGCGTGGCAGCCTGTGCGGTAATTAGTACCGCACGCCCATCTCGTCTTCAAGCCGTTCTGGCGATGTTTTCGGAACTTATAACCGTCTAGGTACAGTACAGCAGCACCCCTCGAGCTTCGTGTGAACAATGGCCCTGAAATTTGAAAGAATAATTTTTAATAATCCATTACAACATAGAACAAGCGAACTATCATTAATATGTGCCGTTAATAAATATAATTCAGCGTTTAGTCTGTTTGTTTTGTTATTCCCAGATATTCTTTCTCTTGCTATCTTCAATTGCCTCGTATCATAGTGATTGTCTACTTGAAAGTAATTAGAACCGTAAACACGACATAAGATCTGCGCCATGTAGACGTAGAAATAGGAACTCCGGATACACATTCCGAACGAAACGAAAAAAAAATCAGTAGACCGATTGGAATCCAATTCGTTTATATAGACCGATTTTATTATTGATTGAATTATTTTCTATAAGCTAAATATTTTATATCAAGATGAATACAAAGTGAATAACTACATATTCAAATCACACACATTAATAGCAAAGGGAAATATTAACAATTCAAAATATACAACAAGCAAAAGGTTAATTACTACCTATCGTCTAAAACCACTTACTTATAACACTAACAACAATATTCTTTTAACATCTCGTCTGTTCTCCTTCTAGTTTCATAATGATACATCATATTTCATGACGATATGTATTTACAATATTCAAAGTAGGTCATTAGATAGACACTAATATTATTTTATCATTATGGATAATATTTATAACGAATATTGTAGCACAGAAGAAACGAGTTTTAATTGCCTAAAAAGTAAATCAGTATAAGATTAGGAGTATGTAAGTATTAACAATACGTGTGTAAAGATATTTAACGAGTAATTTGAAAGTAGGAATTATATTTATATGAATAATGTTGATGCGTTACAAATTTTAAAAAGTCTACGACATTGATGAAAGTGTTTGCTCACATACAGTATTATATAACGCTATTCAAGATATTATCTAGTTTTGTATGATATACGGCTAGCTTTTGGGTGCGTTGGGAAAGCTTAGTCTTCGACATTAATATTCTAGGTTATATTTGTCCGCGAATACGAAATCCGTAGAATATTATATTTTAGATGTCCAAATAAGAGTTGTTAGCAATCAGACTAAAACAGATTATAATTTTTTTATTTCCGTTATCCGACAGCTTATTTCCATCCAAGAACTGGATGATCCGCCAGATAAGGGTGATGTTCGCAGTACGTATGGATGTTTGTAGAAAAAAAGGTGTTGAGCAAAACACATATCATGACAGTACAATTAGTTGAACTAATGCTTAAAGCTAAGAGTCAGCGATAGCTAAACATCATAGTGCTTCCGGTATTTAGCAGAATACATTGCAAATAACGAGATTGCCTTCAATAGTTGTTATTTAGTTTAAACATTTGTTTTTGTTTAACTTTTCATCAATTTTGCTTTCCTTGTATTACTGACATCAGACATAAGTTATCTTGTACTAACACCTAATATACCTAGACATATGTTTTGAAATAAAGCGCTAAGTGCACTCCTAAATATGTAACGTATAAGACATGCTACATACAGGTGACGCTACCAAACATTGCGCAGTGTCTGTATCGGCGCGCGCGTCGGTCTAGGAGCGCGACGGCGTGTGGTTGTGGTCGTGCTTGGTCTGCACGACCTTGTCGTGCACGGTGTACGCGACGGCCCTGCAGCCCTGGCCGCGGTGCGTGGCGCAGAACCAGCGCGTCTTCTTGCCCACGTTGCAGTGCCGACCGTACTTGTAGCCGCCCACCACCAGCATCCTGGTGCCGCGCATCGACGGCACGAAGTAGGACGCTGGAAGGGAATTTATATCATTCTAGTTTGACTGATCATTGCTTCGAGACTAAGAGATTGCATTCACTACTAGCTTTATTTAGGCTAGAACTAAATGTTTATCAATGATTAACTACAGAAAAAAATTGAAATAAGTGTTTAACAATGCCTAACTACAGAAACTGACCAGAAGAAATAACAAATATTGACGATATGTGACCAATTATTTATTAGTTTATATTTATAGTTATAAAATAATTAATCAAATAAAGTAAATTATCAACGTACTTAGTTATCGTACAAAAACTAGGACGACAACGATATAACAAAAATCGTCATCAGAGCCTGTGAAGTTTACAGCTGGGCATCGGCTAGCAGCGAAGGATAATCCTCATGGTGGGCGTGAGGATTGAGGGTAGCAGTTAGTTTTATTCATTATTGATCAATTACCACCACGTAGCTTTATAATTTCCTTGTATATAACGAGGGAAATAATTTTACTCCAGTTTTAAAATAAATGTTTATTACATGACAATATCATAAATGTGGATAAATAAAGACAGACACACACACTTCGGTTGTTAACTTAAAACCCTCTCCACATAAACGAATATAATATAAATAAATATACTCCTTGAACATATCCATTATTTTTATTCTTAGCCTGAATACCCTTTAATTAAAATGTTTATAATATGTTCCACCATTCATTTTAAAACCAATCCTTGATGATGTATGTATATTAAATGCATCTTTAATTTCATAGTCAATAAATATAAAAATTATACCTAAAATTCAATTTCGATCGTTTTACTACGAAGGTGTTTAATTCTTATATTATTATAATTTTTCATTTTATTGAAAAACTTACTGTATATAACTTACTTTATAATTACACTACCTTTATTATACTACGAATTATATACATAAATAAACTTAATACCCTTCAAAGACACATCGACACTAATCATTGCTTTCATCACCTACAAAGAAGAGACACCAGCACGTGCCGTTCAAAGGAATAAAGTCGCAGGAAAAGCTACGTTCACTGTAGAATACTACAATAAATTTAAGTTTAGTTGCACGCTGTAGACCTTTCGAAAATTACGATACTTCCGCAGTGAATCCGCTACCCACATGCCCAGCGTGGGGACTATGGGCGAAACACCCTTTGGTGTCCTCTATATACAACCGTCGACTGACATCGATAAGGTCTTTACATTAAAATACAACCCTCATTGAGGTACTTACGAATTAAAACATAACATACGGGGTGATTTCTTGGACATCTGAATCTTTTAATTTTAACGTGTTGTGTCTAATTTTAAAGTATGTGCAAGTTCATCAATAAACGAGAAATTTTTTTGTAACATATTTGTAAATAATAATAAGTCCCCTAAATAATATCTATTTAAATATATAACATGCAGAAATCATCTTGATACTTCCGAGGAATGCGCTTTGCCTTCCGCCATTTCACTCCGCTTGGCAATACCAGTACCTTCAGTACGAATTGTAACGAAGACATACATAGTTAAGCGCGCTAGTGAGATGGTTAGGCATTCGTCATTACGTCACTCTACCGAGGTGCGAAGTTGCCTTCTGCGAGTTATATTCATGTATTAATATTGTCTTATAACTAAAAGAACCATAAATGTGATAATATGTGTACTACGAAACTAATATTAAATAGTAATTGCTTAATATTTATAATAAAAATAAATATAGACACAGGTCCAATATAAAAATATGCGATTGGATTGTGGAACTCCATGTTAATTATGTAGAAATTTAACACAAAACAAAAAAATCATTATGATCATGTACGTAACACGTACCAAGTTTCAGAAAAAAAATAACGTACACTTATTTTTCATAGCACGCGAATTTAATATCCATGGTCATGTTTTTATATAGGTGTCATTTTACAATAAAATCATGACTTTACATGTGTATACTAAAGTCGATAATCTCTTAGCCTCCAATGTACTTAATGTAAAAAATGTTAGAGTCGCACTTTGGCTTAATCGAATTGAAAAAGGAACAGCTTTAACGGGAGTAATATCGATGAGTCAGTGCTAGAAATTTCTATGGCTAAATTAATTGGAACAACAATCTACTATAAGTTGTTAGGCGGCGCGTGGTTGTGTTCGTTCTTCAGCTTGACGATCTGAGCGCCGATCGTGTATATGACGGCCCGGCAGCCGCGGTTGTAGTGGGAGCCGCACCACCACCGCGTCTTCATGCCCAGCTCGCATTGCCGCAGGAACTTGTACCCGGTCATGGAGATCATGCGAGCGCCCCTTGACGACGTCGTGAAAATCGGACCTGGAGACACGTTGGCGGTTAGAAGTAGTACGAGACAGTAATATATTGGTGCCACTGATATAAAAGTGGTGTAGCGTAATCTGTAGCGTCTTCGCCGTTGTGCTCCACAGTATCAGTGGTTTGACTAGAGTTCAATCAAAATAGGTCCGTCATTTCATACAAGACTATGAGAGGCTTTATATTGGGTTTTGTTTTGGTTGGCAACTTCCGCATTTTAGGAAAACATGTTCGGTTTTACTGTGTATTTTGTCTCGCTAGTTTTATCTAGTGATATCATGAAGTTCCCAAGATCTATAAATCGATAACCCAATAATAGTTTTAATTTTCTGCATTTATTGTTCTAAACAAATATTTGTTTACCTTCTCAGATGAAGAAGGGTTAAGAACAGATACATATATACATCAATGTATATAGATAATTATATTTTTTTATTTACCACTGTAACGTTATTATGAATAAAATTCAAGGAATGATCTACCAAGATTACAGACACATGTATTTTTATTTGCTTCACGCGAATTTTTAATAATCATGCCCAAACACTAGAATAGAAGACTAATATTTAAAGACAATTGTCTAATGTTTTTTATACATTTTTTAAATATTGTTAATTTCACATTCGAAATCCTTCTTTAGATATTAATGCAAAGTGCCCGCGTGACGTCATAACCTACTACTCGATTTGTTTAGTACACAGATATACTGTAGAGGAAAAGGGGAGATCTCCTGTCAGGTGATGTCCTGCCTGGGGACCTTATGTTAACTTCGGATCAGTTCTATATATATTATGATTCTGCGGAACTGCGATAGCGCGTTTGAGGATGCGTCTTCCAATTGGCCAGTCAGAATGACGTAGTCTTGTTTATAGAACTCCGTTCTTGTAACGTTCTGCGATTTCAGCATTTCATGTAAGGCGCGCTACTCATATTAATGTAGGAATCGCGCGCCACTACAATATTATGGGAGGGAGGCGACAGAAGGGGGGATTTCCCTCATGACGGTGAACATGGGCGGGGATGATTATGAACATTTTTGCATTTCACAATTTGGTCTTCAATTGTGAACACAACAGCTTTACAGCCGCTCTTCTGGTGCGTGCCGCAGAACCAGCGAATCCTTGGACCCCTCTGCACGTGACGGAGGTACTTGAAGCCTGAAACGTAGAGCATTCGAGCTCCACGGAAACCTATCTTGAAGTAAAATTCTGAAAACATTTGCATCACATTTGAATATTTGCTGAAAGAAGTAAAAGCGATCCAAATTATACTTGTTTACAATAATTTGTTATATGTACACAGGTGTACGCCTTTTATCTTATTTCTAAAGTGTATTTCTATACAAAAAATACGGTGGAGAATACGGCCTCGTCAAATTTGTATTGATTCTATTTCCATGTCGTTTGGTATAATTATCCTTCGTAGTACACAAAGGATAATAATAAATATATTGAACTTTTTGTATTGCTTTTTGTCTCGCTATATCACTATCATAAAATAAAATATATTCACCAGTAGTCACAAATGAATATTTTATTTTAATTTTTTTAAATATTAAAAAACAAGAACTCATTTACTCATTTATATGATGTTTACCACACAAATTTCACACACAATTAGTATACATTAGATGTATTTAAGTATCGTCAGTACCTAGTACCAGTACCTAGTACATCAATTCCATTGCTATGTTCACATAGACATGGTACTTTGAGATCGCTAATGCCTTATCAACGAATCTCCGAGATGGATGTATGAAGCGAGTCGTAAATAAAGGTCAAGCGCGTCAAGTCTACAAAGATATTTGACACTCGGTGCTCTCTGCCTGCCCTCTAAGGGACCTGGCTTGATACAATGACAGAATGTTTCTTAATTATTTCCGTACATGTACATAACAATAATTAATATACGTACATATTATAATATGAATATTAATTAATACACACACAGTATTACAAATTATAAGTATAACATTACAGGGCTCTTGTTATTCGAAATACCTAGTCGAATATCATATCAGTTTATTAATTCTATGTATCTCTCACAGCTCGCACGTATCCCAGTCGTATGTTTTAAAGTAAGGGTTGATGCGAAATAATATGTTCTTAAGGTCGGTCATATCGCCGGCTACAACGCTATTGCGTCACAAGCTTATTTATTTTGAAAGTCTACTTTTACTTTAAAAACGTTTTTAACCTTCGTCTACGTCCTTAATTAACCTAATTACATAATAATACTTTTCAAGGATAAGCACATTATTAACATATATATTAATAACTATTGATATACAGGAGAATATATTAATTTGAATATTTATTACTGATATTTATTACAGCTCTCATTTATTATGTACCTACCTATAAATTAAATTAAATATATTTTGGTAAGTTTTGACAATGTAAGTTTTATTTCATATAGATTCTAGAAACTACAATAATTAATGATTTCAGAACTGAAAAATGCGTCTCCAACCACCGCAGAGATAAGCAGAAGAGCGTAGCACGCTCCCAATAATCAATTAGATTTGCTATAATTAATCTAATATAGAATTATTAAAAAAACTCATCAAGTTGCAAGTGCGATTGCCGATCAGGTCTTGGGTTTAATTTCCAAGTCGGCCACAAAAACGTATTTTCTTATTTAGATTTTTAGAAACTTAAAACGTTAAACGTGAGAGTTTTCTACGTTCTTCTGCCTACCTCTTCGGGGATTACAGGCGTGATGTTACGTAAATAAAACTATCTGTATTAACTCCGAATGCCTATTTGCACTGACAGTAGGATCCTCTTAAAAGCCCATTGAAAGAGTTTCACTTCGTCTGACCTAATTTGGGTGGATGGTTGTGATGGTCTTTGACGACGACGAGGTCGTCTCCGATCGTGTGCAGCGCCGCGTTGCAGCCGCACGAGGAGTGCGTGGAGCATCGCCATCTCACTCTGGGCCCGTCGGTCGACGCGTAGTACGTGTAGCCGCGGAGCTTTATCATCCTGTTGCCTCTTTGGGAGGTCACGAATTCCACTGAAAACGACACATCATATTAGTGTTTTTTATATTGACGTAAAACAAAGATGACGGTGAATGAAGGAGTTACGATTACAGTGCTTAAAATTACTGATTTAGTTCTATTCAGTATTGACAGTTCTAGCAGTTTTACTTATTTAGTACTAGTTAGTACTATCAGTAATAATAGTTTAGTTAATATTAGTTAGTACTCGTTATTATGGTACTTAGAGTTGTATTAATCTAGTTACTATTTAGTACTAAAAGTTACGGTACTTACAGTACATTGATTTCATTTTGTGCACAGTTGAATGTACATGAAGTATACTCAAAAAACAGGCGAAATATATATAATACATTTATGAACACGTCGACTTGGAGCTTTATAGTAGTGCTTACGACCGGTGAAGCATAGTTTAGAGTTTTGCTGAAATTTATTGGCCTTCAGTCTGGATAATTCTATTTTACTGTCGCTTCTAGTTTCCCCCGTTTCACGCTACATGTATTGTATAAGGGTTTATTTAAACAGGCCAGCTTGGAAGGCAGAGCATATTTAGATTCTATTTAAAATAGAACATTAAGGTATTTCAATCAAATCTGTTTTATTTTCCACATTTAAATGTATTATGGCATTGCAAAAAAGTTAAAGTCGTATTATTTAAAAGGGCCCTACGTCGCCCTTTTAGGTCTGATTAAAAGTGAAATAAGAATACTAGATAATTTCATATTTATATTAAACACAACGAACACGATCAACTTAAATATTAATTATAATAAAATCTCCGGTATAAAAACATGTTTCCTATGCGGTTATCATCATTTATAAAAAAAATATTTCGCAGAAAGGTATAGTTATGTTATGAATGACATAGGAAAAATATTTTTTAGGAATATATTAATATTTACATCAATACATTAATTTACAAACTATTATTTTTAAAAACTTACATTTAATAATTTTTAATATTAATTGTTTTCGATTTGAAGATAGTGTTTTTAATTTAAATAACGTTTTGTAAATAGGAATCACATGTTACATAGGACTCGTTGTGACAGTTATTTTTATAATATTTAATGGTTCACATAATGAATGATGAATAAAACAGTTCACTGTTAATGTTTCCCGAAGTATCAGAGAGAAAATAGATCGACGGATGATGACACTCGCAAACCAGCAACCTTGCAACGTTTGTGATGGGAAAAAAGTATCAAAAAAACGTATTCCCCGTGTTAAATGAAAAAAGTATAGACAATACAAATTGTTTAAAAAAGCTGCTAACAAAAAGTCTCGTCAGATAAAATGCAAACACAATATTAAAAATCACGTAAAGTCTACATCATCTTTAGACTGGACGTGGTGTTATAAAAATAACCAAAAAAAACACAAAAATCATCCCCCTATTCTATCATCAGATTAATTTTTTCTCTAATATTTCATGGTCGATTTTTCCAAACAGACACTTTAGGATCGGCATGAACATCGCCATAGTAAGGTTTATAGTGGTTGGCCACCGTCGCGTGGTTGTGCACCTCCTTGATACCTATGATCTTGTTGTCGATGGTGTACAGGGACGCGTGGCAGCCGCACGACGCGTGCGTGGAGCACCTCCAGCGGACCTTGAAGCCGTCCCGCGAAGCCGAATAGTACGTGTAGTTATTGAGTTTTATCAAACGCCTGCCACGTCTCGAGGTCACGTATACCGCTGAAACGAAATAAATCAATTTAGATGAAAATATGACAATGGCGCAGAAGGACCACATGGACACAATACTGAAATATGCAAATGCAAAGAAATGGATAACAGCGTTGTTTCATACAAATGTAACGAAGAATGAAATAACAAGAATGTTGATATATTTAAAGTAGATGACATTAATCAATCAACTTTAGTTAGTTTGAGGTACTGACGTTTTGCTATCAAAAATTACGTGGCCCCGTTTCTTACTTGTTGGGTATGCGGGTTCCACGCTAGATGAGTAATAGTTATAAATTTATAGGCAATTCATTTCAAAAAACAGCAGGTAGAACGGATATAAAACACATAAAAAACAACACAATGTTACCCATAACTGAAATAATAACTTTCATAAGTTCAGTATTGATGCATATGTAAATCAATTCATTACAAGTATTGTACCTACCTGATAAGAAAATTAAACATTTGAATTTGTAACAGATTTATTATTACAAACCGATAAGAAATATTATTAGTAGGATTTGTCGATGAACACTTATAAGATAACATTTAGAACAGAAGCAGTGGCTAGCGCAGTGTCGGGCAGTGATTGTGTACACCTCTGACAAGCAGCAGCTCTCTGTGCATGGTGACCACGTAAGCGTGGCATCCCGCAGGGTAGTGCGTGGAGCAACGCCAGCGTGTCTTGGGCCCTTTCGCGCGAATAGAACAGTAAGTGTATCCGTCGAGCAAAACTAGGGGTTTCCCTCTCTGAGATTGGATGAACACAGCTGTAAAATATTAAAAGATTTATGTACGGTCCTGTAAATGCGTAAGAGTTATATACCGCCATGTTGAATTGAATTGAAACAATTGAATTAAACGTATTCGTTGCAATATTGTATGATGTACATCTATTGATATAAAAGTGTGTAATATGAGATAAGTCATATTGTGTCCGATTTTTATTTTCATCAACACTGCTCCATCAAATATGCAAATAAAATAGGAAAATTGCCAAACTCTTCTCGCGCGGATCAGTCGACTACGAATGCAACCCGATTGTATTAAGACTAATTTTCCAATACCTTTGTGTTAATACATTGCAGTAACTTGGATATGACCTTCAGTAGTAAGTAAATAATACATCTCCAAAATTAAGTTGTTAATTTTTGACTGATAGATACTTACATAGGCTGAATTGAAGCAGCAATTTCTGACAGCAACGTAATAGCTACAATTACTGACAATCCAATTAATTTTAAACCTATTCAGGATATCCTATGAAGGTTCATGAGGAAATTCCAGTTAAATACGAGTATATATCTATTCACCCACTACTTTATTTCATAAAATAATTACAGGATGTAATTGTGTTTAACAGTGATATTGACATTGTGTTCGTTGAAAGTATCAAGTATAGATCCCAGATGTATAATTATAAAGTACGACTACAACTACTTAACGTTTATTAAAGATCCGACTAAGAACAGCTTAGTCCATTGTCGTATTTAAGTTTTGGAGCGACGATCACTATATCTCTTCATCACAAATAGCTTCAATTATACCATAATATAGTTATACGCTATGATTATGCACCTCATTAAACATAATAACTTGTTTTTCATAAGTGATGACATAGGCGCGGCATCCCTCAGGGTTGCGTGTACAGCGCCATCTAGTTTGTAGACCTCTAGACGGGGTCGAAGAGTATTTATACCCTCTCAGTTTCAATAAGGGCTTCCCTCTCTGAGAGAGGACAAACGATACTGTGAAAATAATAACTACACATTAATTTTTATGAAATATTGTCACTCTGTTATTATGTTTGTGATCTGAATTACAATAACGATTTTTCAAATATCCGCGCGGACTGTATCAAAATGTATGATGGCTAGAGGGATACTTATTGGCTTAATCTTCGGAAAGGTAAAATATACAGTTCTTGTTGTTTTTATAACAATTTAAAAAAAATATATAAGGGAAATTGGAATAGGGGCATAGACATTAATCCAATTATAATCTGTTTTTATTTTAATAACCTAACAAAACTTAAGATATTTAGTTAATTAATATTTTACACGACAGTATCTTTTATTTTATCAAATGTTTGATACGCCATTTCTATCCCGTCATTATTAAAAAATATCCAATCTTAGCATTTTAATGAAAATTTTACTGTTACTGAAAATTTGATTTGAAACTTTGATAAGGATAGTGCTTATGGTTATCTCGAACGCTGATAACTTCCTCATTGAATGTTATGATGTTGGCGCGACACCCTTGCGGCCAGTGCGTGGAACACCTCCACCGGACTTTCGGCCCTTTCGCAGGAGTTGAGCAGTACGTGTATCCCTTGAGCTTTATCAGTATCTTGCCCTTCTTGGAAGTCACATATGTTACTAAAACCACAAAGGCATTTCATTTGAAACGTGTAACAGTAAATCGACCACGAAATGGTCTACTCGTCTACTTTATCGAGTCATGGTTAACGCGTATATTCAGAATTAAACACAAGCCTGGGGCTCTCATTTGGTTGTATCATTGAAACACGATGCGATGTCCGCATGCAATTTATTTTCTCAGCTCTTATACATCAAATTTTACATGCTCATGGTTATCCATGACACAAACTATTTCATCGTTAACAGTGATGATGTAGGCACGGCAACCGTGAGAATTGTGCGTGGAGCAGCGCCACCTCGTCTTCGGCCCGCTCTTGATGCCGGCGTAGTACGTGTAACCGTTGAGCTTTATCAGAGTCTTCCGTTTCTGTGAGAGAACGTAGGTGGCTGAAAATATACACATGACATTGTAATCCAAGAGGAGCCAATTGAAACAACTAGAATAGAAATAATTATTATAATTTATACACGTGTACAAGGTATTGGCAATGAAATAAAAGATAACAAATTTGATGCTACTAAAAGTCATTCATATTTAACAAAAACGCAAGGAGTGTATAATGATGTTTCATTTTTACAATAGTTAATTGTTCAATTTGACGGATTTATATAAAAAAAAAATCACAGATAAATTTTTCTCGAATCGAAAAATTTGGAATTAATTTGGTGGACAGTTCGTTGAGGATATACAATTAAAATCGACAACACGTGAGAAAACGGTTGATAGATTAGATAATATTCATTAGTTCTAAAGAAGTTAAAAGTTAGATCGATGGGCACTTTCGGTGTACCTACAGGTGTACCTGCATCTGTGTATACATTGCGTTAAGTGTGGCTATTTACAATTTACACAATCACATCAAGTTCCTTTATTATATGGTTTCGAACTAAAGCTGTGGTCGTGGTAATCGTCCAGAACGATAACGTCGTCGTTATATGTGATCACGTAAGCGCGACATCCCGATGTGTAATTAGTCGAACACCGCCACCGGGTCTTCGGTCCCTTCGCTGGTATGCTGCAGTATGTGAATCCGTTTATTTTTATCATCTTCTTCCCCTTTTTAGACGTGACGTAGGTTGCTACAAAAATACCATCACAATAATTTAATGACATGTCATGATTTGTTATCCTAACAGTATATAAGAACATATATTTTTAATGCGAATGTATTTAAATAATTTTACACCATATGTGTATATTTATATAAATATTTATTTCTATATTATTATATACATCTATGGAAATCGTGATGTAAATAAATTATGTCGAATATCAAAAAACAATCTTTATCGACTGTAATCCAGTTCCTGCCCCATCCTTCTATTGCTGTTTTATTGCTACGATTAAAGTAAAACATATACTTGTACATATTCGTATATGTGATATTAAATTTGTTATTTAGTCCCATGATTGTGTTCGTCTTTCACACAGACGACTTCGCCGTTCACTGTCGTGATGTACGCCCGACAACCATGGGGCCAATTCGTGAAGCAGCGCCAACGCATCTTGGGTCCTCTCGATGGATTGGAGCAGTATGTGTAGCCGTTCAGTTTGATCAACGTCTTTCCCCTTTGAGAGATTATGTATGTCGCTGAAAGACAAAGTGTTTTTTAGTTTCACGTAGTTAGAAGTCGGATCAAGTTTGATTTACAGTTACAGATAACTTCGATGACCTTTACCAGCACAATGGAGATACCTTTTCCCATTACATTTTCATTTTCTGTTTGCCGAATTATCCTGTCCAAAACTGTCCTACTATAATATCTGCAACATCGCCGTAGAAAACCATTTGTGAGGTAAATGTAAATTTCGATTTCTTCTGATAGTAATTCAACTGAAGTCATATTCCATCGACCAGTAGAGAATAAGCTGTTACGGGTTAACTAGGCTTTTCATACATACATATTACTAACACATATAATATTAACACAATGAAGAACTTGAAGGTTGACATTCAGTAACCGTTCGCATATTAATACCATAACAGCTTTATCGTCGTTGCTCCAGTGGGTTCACAAAAACGACCATCTATTTCCGTAGTTTTTTATAAAATCTAAGGTGTGAAGATTTCTTCACGACAGTTTCTTTCATCATTATAGCAAGTTCATTTAAACCTAAAATGCATGTTTTATAAACAGATACGCAGGATTGCCAGGATTTGAACCCAGGCGTGTGGAGTGAGGGGCTGAATTTGAAATTACTAGGCTATAATTGCATTACGGTTATAATGAAATTTTAATCGTCGCTCGAAAGACGCCAACCCATGGAGAAGAAAAGTCGCCGATTGGCGGTGAAAGGAGCGTGGGAGGAGTATTGCTGGGTTCAGAAGGATTAGGAGGTCCTAGTATATAGGTTTGGCATATGGTTTAAGAAGAATAGTGATCTCCATCAACGAAATTTAAGAAATGAAAAAAAACTTGCAGTGCCCACGCTCCATAAAGTGTTTAACTCGTTTGTAGGTCAAAGTATACGCTTTTATAACAGGCTACCAATCGAC
>DWEI01002313.1:0-14588 GCA_018245875.1 Mysoria ambigua | reverse complement strand
GGTCAAGTAGTGGATCACCCGCGTCAGTTGCAGCGTAGTCGAGTGGCCCGCACGGAATCCGAACTGCTCGTCTCTTATACTAAGTGACGGACGCAGTCGGTCCAGTACGAGCCTCTCGAACAGCTTAGCTGTGTCAACTAAACTGGTTGCAGTGATAGAATCAAATATCACTTTCTTACCATCGGGAGCTACATACAAATTTGAATTTGAAGTTACATGCAAAAACGAATTTGCATTTTTTGTACTGATCAAATCCTGTTATCTGCTATGTTAGTCGCGAATTTAAATAGCCTTAGGACAATACAAAGCAATAGGCTCGTCACCTTTTCCATAATCTGAGATAAACGTAACTGGTAAACGTGAACCGTGGCAGTGACATTCCTCTGCCTACCTCTTCGCCGATAATAGGCGTGATGTACAAACATTCGTACTTAATGCAAATATTTGTCCTGACGAGCAATCAAATCCACGACTCTTGGTTCCGGCGTCAGAGTTACTAACCGCTGAACGAACAGGGAAGTAACATTATTGCGACGAGTTCAAAAACATTTACGTTCGAAATACAAAATTGCAAGCGAAACGGACGGGCTAGCGTTTCTAAATATATTACTACTGCACAATAGAACCAGCGAACCTAGTTACTAGTTGCTTTGAGAATGTCCTGAAGAAGTAATAAAATTAAATTTCCCTTGTCTAGCCACGTGGCGAGCGATATTACGCTCTGCTCGTTAATTTTCCCTCGCAGACTGGGTAGTGTCTAGCGAAAGGTGGATGATGCCTTTCGCTACCATCTTGTAATTGTCCGAAAATTTCAATTTGCTAAAACAGTTACCAATTTCCGTGTTACCCGGTAACATTTCTACCGGGTGGAGTTTAAATATAAATTTAAACGACTAACAGCAATTATTTACAACGGTTCAAACAGGACGGCAGACGGGCCGTTAACGATCTTAGTTAATTGGAAACGAGTTCGGTTCAATCGTTGGCACAACGCGCGCGGTTTTGGGATCTTAACTCAAGGCAACTTCCTTGAAACTGGTGGAACGTTTCAGTCAGAGTTCACTACGAAGTATCGTGGCTCATATATTTCCAAAAAAATAAAATTAAAGGCATTATTGTAGATACATAATAATATTACACTATAGACTACTCCTCGCTTATCACATGGCGAGATTTCAGGGCAACCGTTGTCTATCACTCGTCCAATGTTATTTGCTGCTCTATGTAGTGACACCGCTAGGACTACTTAAAACGATGAAAAGTATGACCTGTTTGATACTTTCGTCCAATGAGAAAACTATGCAATTTTATTTTACATACACCGACATTTAATCCAGTAATGCATTTATTCTAAAAAGACCCTCCGCAAACTTTGCGAATTTCTACACAAATTTTATTTGTTTAATCCAAGTTAAAAAGGATACATATTCAAACATTTAACATGGATTACAAAAAAAATATTGACAAGCCGAAAAATAACAATTGCTGAAACAAGTTATCAATAATTTTCAATAATTGCGGAAGTTATAGGATAAAAAAAACGTTAAACGCTTGACCACCTTGGATATTTTGTCAAGAAGTACGACATAATATATCGCGATTCGGTGATATTGCAAGCTATAGCAACCATAGTATAAAAATGTAACGGCTCAGAGAACAACACCAGAACCGTGCGAAGAAACAAAAAAGTAAGCGGGAAGTGTCCGCCGCGCGTTGCATAACACCGTTCCAACGCACGATACCGGACGCTACCGGAGCCGGCGGTAACGATCGCAGCGCCACGCGGCACGGCGGAATGGTTCGTCAAGTTTTTTCCATGTTCGATTACTGCGTTCGGTGAAAGATTACGAGCGTAATAAGCAGTTTTGTTCAATTGCAAATTATCTGAAAAACACAATTTGTGACAAGACAAACAATCCTGGATGGATTGCGAGGGGAATTGATGTATGATTTTTTAATCGTTAGTTTTATCATATTTCTTCTTATTGGCCTAAGTTCGTTTAACTTTTATGACATATGTCAAGATTAGTTTCGACATGATTTTTATACAACAATATAATTTTTAATTTTCTTTCTTGCTACTTTTACATTTTTTACACGATAAGTCATTAAAACAACTTGATAACTCTGTTTACTATACTCGTTCACAATATATATACATATATTGTAAACGACAACTCGAAGATTAGCTCTGTGAGCCTATGACCGATAACAGTGGCATTTAAGGACTTTTTCCGAGCTTGCACAATAAACAATCATTCCCAGTTGGGATAGGTGGGCAATATCCATAAACCTCATAGAACACCCTAAAAGAGTTGTAATACTTCCTGCTTCTTTGGTCGGTAAAAAATCGATAACTGGCTAATTGTCCATCTGTTGGACGATCTACGGATGCAGTGCAGTGGGATGTGCACCACCAATACACTTTAACTGTTCCACTGTAGGAGCATGTCTCCCTTTCAGAATAAGAAATTTAAGGCTATGGTCTGCCTCGCTGGCTAGTTTTTGGTTGGCAAACTTCATACACCTCAGAGAAAATTGTTTTAAACATCAAGTTATGAGACAATTTATGAGTAGTAATATAAAATTAAATGACACTAACGACGAGATCACAACAGATGCTGATGATTAGAGGTCACAACAGATGTAGCTGATTATATTAAATTAAAGTTCATCTTTACATATTCAAGCTGTATTTAAATCGGGTTCTGATAATCAGTCCTAGTGCTATTCAAAATTAGAAACCGAAGTTACGATTTAAACTACGCTTAGTTAGCTAATTCTTGTGAACGTATATACTACGGATAAATGTTATCGATAAACATATTATACATGTAATGTTATTGGTAAAACTCGAAGGTAGTACATTTCTCTGTCTGCCTCTTCGCGAATTACAAGCGTTTTCTTTTTTTTTCATTTATTTTGTTAAAGCACTAATTTGTTCATAAATATACACGGTATAAGAGCACGGTATAAGAGCAATATCGAATGAAAATATTTCACAAAGCAACATTTACGCACAATTACATTTGCATTTGTAAGTTAACGGCCCGGACCGGAAGAGTTAGATAACGTTCCGGCAAACGGCAAGTCGAGAGCAAGTAGATCGGTACTATAAATTTTAATACTGTGGCAACGGTTGCTTACTGACTCTTTATTGCATACTGTTACATCTATATATAATGAATAATAATCCACAAATCCAAAATTGTAGAAATTCACACTTAGTTCTTTATTTGCATTAGCGGGGGGGATGGGGGGGGGGGGGGGATTATCTTATGACTGTCTTTTTCTTACGTTGCTTTGAACATTTCAATGCAATAATTTAAGTACCATTTACACCAGACTGCTTCGTTAGCCGTGTTGGTTGCAAGTGCGACTGTCGATCGGGAGGTTCCGGCTTCGATTCAAAGACTACAAAATTTTTTCGAGTCCAGGTCAAACACTACAAAATTTTTCCTAATTAAAATTCTGGTAGTGGTTCGGAGTCTGGATATGTGCCAGATGAATGGAAATAGGCTCACCACCCATTCTACAGTAGGACTTAAATGCAACTGGTTAATCGTGAGAATGTTCTGCATTCCTCTGCCTACCCCTTCGGGAATTACAGGCGTGAAGTTACGTTAAATACCATTTAAGTACTTCGCAGGAATTCTCCGAACTCCGATAATTTCTGCAATACCAGGAGTTGAATATCATGAATTCATAAATGAAAAAAAACATTACTCAACTTCACAGTACAAGTGTGCATAAGATGTTTTTTTTTAAATATCCGCCACACCTAGCGTCACCAGTTCACGAATGTTCCTATCATTGTGATGTGGTAACAGCGCATCTCATACATTTTCCCCATCATAAATCAAAACGACACAACTCCAAGGTACGTGTTTCCATTTTCTTTCAAACAATCATTCTATCCTGATCAGAACTGAATATACTGTCCTCTGATGTGTTCTGTAGCCAAATTAATCTTTTTTCCTTTAGATGTTGACATATCGGACTTATTTCATCTTAACTAAGTATAATTAAGAATTGAACCCACATCTTAGAAACAGGGTCACAACTACTATACAAGATAGGAACGCTTGCATTTATTGTCTGACTGGTTCAGGTTCACGAACTAAACGCAGCCAAATCCGAGAATAGGGAAGAATGGCGATGAGTTGTAAGAAAAAAAAAATAAAAGAACGCGCTTCACGGTAATTTATTGAAAGTGAGAAACGATGCAAAGGTAAACCAAACGTGCTGCGTGCAACAGTGGGCACAGCGGAAGATGTGGGTCGATTTGATGCAATCCTAATATGTAAAGTGGTGATAGTGTGAGCTGAGCTGGTCTCGATGTTTACACACTCTGCGGGATTGGCGCGCTCCTGTTACACTCGCTTTGGCGTTTAGCGAAATGGAACTTTTTAAATCCAGACCTTCCGCTGTGTAATGGTCATAAAAGATTCTGAACTAAGTTTTGTGTCATTCTGCATTATTTATATTTTTTCGTCATTCTATGGATGTGTTTGTCAAAGGAAGATAATATTCCTTCGAAATAAATCTTTTAAAGTTGCTACCCACCTGTCACTGTGGAACAGAGGATGATCCACTAGCCATACATCGGGCTAAAATCTACAAAAACCAACTATTGGCCTCTACTACAAATGTCTACGAAGATATGAAGTAGGAAAATTCATTAGTACTAAATCCGGGATTTAAACCCAGGAACTCTGTTAATAAATTTACTAATGACCTACTAATAAAGTTGACGGCGCAGGGCGCACAGTCTAACTGGTTACACCCTACTTAATGACATTGTTTAAGGGTAAAAAAATATATAAAATAAATAAAAAAAGAAAAAAAAACATATAAAAGGCCGGACAGTAGCTATTTGCCAGTAATTTTAACACTACACTATCTCGATTACAAAAAAAAACAATTTCCGGCGGGCACATCGACATTCGAAACAAAGATTCGGCTGCATCGATGGACAACAACGTCGCATGTCCTCGAGCTCCCGCGGCAGCGGCCGGCGTCGCCGCCGGCGGACGTGCTCGCGGCGTCCCGCGCGAGGGACGCACGCCGTCGTTACAGAGGCATTGATACGCGGGCAGATGTTCGCGCACACGGAGCACGCGTCACGTGGCCCGCTATTGTTTATCGCCAGGGTTGCCAGTGCAATTAATGTTTCTAACAACATTAATTAATCATCGTTATCATCCCCTTTTCATCCTTCGAGTATGTGACATGGGTCTACTACCAGATTAAGACGAGTTCGCCCATAATCAATCATGGTGACCAATTGCAGTTTGACAGTAGTTATTAATTTAATTCCTTGTTATCTAAAACAGAACATATGGAAAATTTTGGATGTTGGTAAAACAGAACATATTGAAGATAATGGATATATCTAAATATTAGTAAACTCTAAGTTGTGTAGCTTATTAGCGAAAAATGTAAAGAAAAGAGTACCTGGAACATTATAAGGTAATAAGCAGACATACAAATTTGAATACCAATGGGACGGACACGACTATTCTCAGCTGCTTCAAGCCAATAATCAAAAGTAGAAAGCTCAAATGTACATTTGAAAATGGAATTTAATTGACAAACGTGAATAGTTCGAACAACTTGGCAACCCTGGTCGAAGGCAAAATGGCGGAAGCGTCATTCGTTCCCGCCTTACGAGATGATTGAATTGAACAATGAGCCGCTGTATCCGTTCGCAAATTATCGCTGAATGCATTGCTATATGAGAGGAAATATTTCTTAGGTATATTAAGTACCATTGTATGAAGCTAGAAGTACGAAGCTTGGCGTAATTTGGTTACCGACGTGTATGTTCCTAGCCAGAAAAGCGTTGAATCTATATCGTCTTTTAATACTTTTGGTATCGTTTCAAAAATAAGTCCCTGTCACTATGTTTTTCTCGAAACAAAGCATGTTTTGGTAACAGGCTCACCAACTATTCCATAGTGGGACGTGAACGTAACTGGTCAAACTTGAGAGGGTTTTCCTCTGCCTACCTCTTCGGGGTTACAGGGGTGAAATTAAGTAACGTAATTTTATAAATGCAACCTGATCAAAAAATATAAAATAAACATCTACTTTTAAATATTCGACTCTTTAAAACGCAACGATTTATTTTTTATTATATAATATTCTCATTATGTACGAGGAAATTTTTATAAAAGCAAGCGCGCAAAGTGTCCGTATCAAATATTTGGTCCGATATTTGGTCTTTATATGTATAGGTATGCCTAGGAACCTAATATTAACCACAGTTCCCCGTTCCATTAGGCTATTTAATTTTTATTACATCGTGTTTTTCCAAAATTATAAAAACAATAAACTTCAGAAGAATACATAAAAATGGGCAGTCCATGCATACCTGACCTGCGCAGTCCGGCTCTTTCTCAACATCAAGTAACGGAGGCAATATTGAGAAGCAAAATTCTTACAACAGTCGTATTGGCGCGCAACACATGTCAGCTAAATTTATTGCCGGGGGTCGGATGAAACTTATTATGTATAGTGTACAGCGCACATGGCTCTGTAGCTGTTCTGCTAACTAGCTGAGTATTTAGTCTCCATAGTTAATTACATATATTATATAAGTGGTTGACGGCTTGCGAAATAACAAACCTTGCATATTAAGTAGGTAATGTGCAAAATATGTGGTTAACGTTATCAAGTGCCGAATTAAGAACTGAAAAAAATATCGCTTTTTGACTGGTCAATATACTACACTCTTACTGGTTTTATTAACTAGGAATAACAAAGCAGGACATGATAACTACAGTAATCCTACAGTAAGTATAGTAACTGCAGTATATCCTACTACATCTGATGTGGGAACGGAACCTAACAAATAGAAAATGAACTAATGCTTGTAGAACAATGCTTTCTAGTAGTATATTAAAGGTGCTATTCTAACTTCAGCCGTCACTACTGCCACCATTACTTGTGCTCACATATGTAGGTAGATAGATACGTGTATTTGTATGACATTATCCGGTAAAATTATGCAAACAGAAATCGTCTCAGCACCCTTCATTAACGGATGAAAAGCTAAACTTCCGATTACTTAGGCATTTTAAAATAATCAACAAGAGGATGTTCATATTAGAGTATTATAGGATTAACTTAAACAAGAAAATAAAATTATTATCTGAATAACAATGCCGTATGCGCAGATATTCCAAAATATTTACAATCTAATGTACCGTATAATATGTTGTACGACATATTATATTATAATAGATCTCATTCGGGAGTAAGAAGTATCCGAAACAGATTTATATTGTACAGAGAATTATGAATGTGGAAGTAGTAAGGAAAGTCTCTAAGGATAAATAAATTGGCAATAGATGCTCTCTGCCTACCCATTAAGGAACATGGCGTTATGATAAAATAAACCTAGGTCTAAACATTGATGAACGTAAAACGTAAATGCAGTCGATGATTCCAGAGACATTATATATAAACTAGGCTGAAGCCGTGTAAAAACATAATCAGATCAATGGCGGGCGTCGAAAGGTTAAACCGCTGAACTTTACAGCTCACTCCGACGTCCCGCTCGGGTACGCAAACAAACGCAACTAAACAATTTATTGGGACGCCTTTTACGAGGCAGTTTGCTTTAATTTCTTAACTTTATTCCAGATTAAAAAAAGTACCTAACTACGCCCCGATCAATACGAGCGAAAGTAACTACAACTTGTTCAATGTCTTCTTTTTGGTTTACTTTAGCTTCCTTCCTTTCGCATTCCTTTTTATTTACTTTATTCCTACTTTACTTTATTTCCGTTTTATTATACTTTATTTCGGTTTTATTTTACTTTATTCCTTTTTCGGAATTCTTATAAATATACTTTAAATGTATATAAATTCATCTGTCTCATATTTTTTATTACAATAACGAAATATACTTAGTATGGAACTCGGTATAGAGATTGCTTGAATCATAACAAAAGGGAAGAAAAGACACTGAAAAATGTGAAAGATTGTATGGGACAGATTTTACAGCGGACGAAGTGCTGCGAAATAGTAACTTTGTAATAAAAATAAATAATTAATTTGATTATAAGATTTTTATGCACATATAATGAATTTAAAAATCTAAAATATCAATATTGAAGCTCATTATGTTAGTGTACGGTAATAGCTTAAGATTAAATGAAAATTCGGAAATGTACATCGAATTTCGAACAAAACAATGAACTACAAAAGTACAATCGTCACTTACAAAATAACAAAATGCATTTGATTCTATAACATTACAAGGACCTAAACGTATGTTCAGTTGAAACGCATACAAAGTTCGCATTGAATTCTGCTACTTCAAAAACCGTCAACAACGTAAACATAACGATGTATTTGTTGGCACAACAAAACAAATACTTTACACAACAACGACTCGTACAACAAAGGAAAATATATGCGAGCATTGAAAACGGTTAGAATCCATCCGCGAAATTGGCTATTTCCTTCGCTTGTGTGCAAAGGTCGAATGGCCGATGACTTTATAACTCGCAACAGTTGTACGTAATCATAAAAACAAGTGTAATACTGAAAATATTACTAACCCAATTTCATACACAAAAAAATGGTAGCAATGAATTAACTACTAATCGAGAAATTCTGAGATTGGTCTCCCAATTCGGTTACTATTGTGTATGTAATCCCCAAAGAGATAGGTAGAGGAATGTACAGTCCCACGTTTGACCAATTACGTTTACGTCCCACTAGGGAATAGATGGTGAATCTATTGTCATACATCGAGCATTTGTCTAGACTCCGAGCCACTACCTACAAGAAAATCTAAATTAGAAAAATCCAATAACAGCCGACCCAGGATTTAAACCCAGAACGTGACTAAAAAGGCACTCAATTATAGAAAAAATGTTTTCGGAGGCTAACTTTATAAACTATGGCCTCAGACCTCTCATTTTTAGACGTAAACCGTATCCAACAGTGGAAAGTATAAATGGTCGAAAGATAATAAGCGAAGTTGTTCGTTTAAATCAGCAACACTTACTTGCAATAATACAGCCTCCCATCGCGCCCTGTGTGCACCGTCCATCCTTCTTTCAGTTCAGCTTGCAATCTCTCCAACGCGACTTCATCTTCCAAGGCACTCCTACCTTCAAGTCTTGGACTTCCACCAGCTCTGGGGCTCCCAAACTTTGGACTAGCGCCCAACTTGGGACTATTGGGGCCCAACTTAGGGCTACTGGAACTAGAGGCTCCATCGCTCAAACTTGGACTACCAGTAAGTCTGGATGTGAAATTCGGACTAGTGTTAGGCCTTGGGTTTGGAGCAAGTTTGGGACTGGCCGTGCCGCTGGGTCCAGGCGACGAAGACGCCTGCTGCAGCAGCATCGCTTTCACATCATTGCACCATGTTAAAGGTTATCTGTAACAGAGAAAAAGTATAGATCATTTTATGGTAATAAAAATTATTAAGTTTATTGACACATCTCGTCAAGTGGAAAACGAAAAAAGATAAAGTAAAATGAAACGTTACCCGTGGCGAGCTCTCTAAAACGCCAACAGAGATTAAAACCGGCCACAAAAAGTTCGCTGGAAATGCCGTCCAAATTGCTACGAAAAAAGAAAATCCACCTTTCCCACGCAAAATGTAATCGCTGGAACGCTACGAGCTAAATATGAATGAAAATGGTTGCCATTCTCACATGGCGTTTTGTTATTTGCAGGTTTTTATTGGTCGCCCGATAAAGCGCACGGATTAGAATGTTTTCGGAAGTATTTCGTTTTGTTATACTCGCGAAATCCGTGAATATGGACGCGACACCCCTTCAGCGCTAACGCTCGTTATGATTAACCGTCGCCATATTTTTTTGCCCCGGCGATATTGTTCACTTCGTACCTTTTTTATTTCACCTGCCGTCACCGAGATAATTTATTCATTATTCACGTTCCCTCATCTCTCTTGAATATATTTTCACTTTATAATTTTTGCTTTTATAAAGTTTGTGGACTCAGCTTGTGTGAGAACAAATTATTTATCTATAGTGTGTTCTTTGTAAGCGCTGATACAATAAAATGTAGAACAAATTGAGCGTCTTTCAATCGTTTTAATTGGTTTACCCAGTAAAACTCCTTATCCAGATTATAGCTACAAGATAATTATCACTACTATAAAGCAACAACATTTTCAAAGTAAGCTTTCACAGTGGACTGGGATTCAAATTTGTACTCGTGGGTACCACGGTAGCTATAATAGGTATCAGGAATTTTCATTCCACTTCCCATATTTAGCACAATTTGTACAAAAACATACATGCACTGTAACATTATTAACATGACGGTATTTTACTATTTTTTTCTAAAAAACATCCCCATTAATTACCTGGTAAATAAATAACTATAACACCGTGTCCATTAAATATACGCTGATTTTCTTAAATCAGTACAAAAAGACAGAAAAAATACAGTCACGAACCAAGTGGACACAACGACATTTTTCAACTTGAATATAAATTGCCAAAAAACAATAAAGCCACCATCATTGACAACCGTCTTTAAAATGGCGATAATGGATGTTTTAGTTCATAAACTTGTCTATGTATATTGTACCATCATAAAATATTATTGGTATGACGATATGAAGAACACAGTAGAAAACTTCGGATTCAAAACAGTTAAGTAAACAGCAAGTAAAATAGTTCATCATTCGGGTACTCGGCAGTGACAATTAATTGCGCCCATAATAATAAACAAAACCAAAGTTTATGCATATTTCAAAGAAACTTATTACAAGACAGAAATAAAGGCGTCTGACGAAAGCGACGTACATGTACATATGTACGAAATGTAATTTAAAAACTCCTATAAGTAAAGCAATTGGTTACACGAATGGAAACAATCCTCCTGTACGAGTAATATCTTTATTTGGACATTTATCGAGCGTCATGACACCATGCCTTTTGCATACAGCTTGTGCCTGTAGGCCTTTCCAAATCGTCATTGATCCAAAGCGATACATTACATCTAACATATATGATCATTACATATTGACACATCATTATTATTTTAGCCAATAAACATCCAACATTGTTCTGCTTTCACGAGTCCTTTCGCGGCACTGGTGACCTGTATTACAGGTTTGCTAAAAGCTTATTTCAGGCACCAGGCTCTCACTAAATAAGGTACACTGAATAGAACTATTTAATCAGATCTAAGAACTGAACTGTATTAGTTGTCTTAGCAATTGAGAGGAAATAAATTAATTTTATTATTATTATTATTACTGTTGATCGTAGGTATCTACCAAACATTTCGTCACATATTTAGGAATGATATGCTTGTAATAATAAACGAAATATTTTATCTCTATTCTTTCTCTGTCAAACAAGTTCAGTTGAAAAGGAATCTCGGGCGTCAGTACGGAAAAGAAAAAAAATCGGAAGACGCTCTAAGCCATATTGAATCGTTTATTTTCACGTCTTTTGATTATCTCCGTATATATCAGGATAATGCGACATCAAAGGATACTTGCAGTTGTTATAATGATGATATTTTTATTCATATTAGAATTCTTTTTCACTATGTCATACCAGATCTTCTTTGCACGAAGTCATACCAGGGACACATTTTATTTATTAACGACCACGGTCTTGCGGTAAAATTTGTTAATGATATTCAAATGCTCTTAAATGCATAATCCTTATCATAATTAGCTTTTATCCAAGCCAACATAGAACCTACCTACTCCAATCAGTAAACAGTGTTAACTTTTGATCACTAAATGTGGTGTCAAACATTGTTTTTAGTTAGCTGTTCCTTATATGTAGGTGCCTATATGTGTCATATTGGTATCCAAAAGTTTTCGAATCCCACAAATTTTCAATTCCCCAAAACCATCAGTCTCTTAAGTCTCTGTATAGTCATAATTGACTTTACAAACTTTCATACATTTCATGCACATGGCATGCTTCGTATAGTAACATAATTAATCTTTCAACAACAGATTAGCAACTTGTGTTACGCAAAATACGTATAAATATTTTAACTTATATTTACTCTCTACCAAACTCTTGCATGGCAGGATTATTAACTCCTTTTATTTTCAGGCATCAACAGTACAATACAAAAAAATCCTCCTCTCTGCTAAACTCGTACATGCCAGGATTATCAACCCCCTTGTATTCCCCGGACTTTAATTTGGGATGTAAAATAAAAACGAAAGACAAACAAACACGATCAAAGCGAGCCGACTGCGTTATTGCCCCAGATAAAGATGCTGTGATTACAGCCGCTCATAAATAGGACACGAGCCGTAACAGCGCAGACGGGGAAACAGTCACTACAAATAGCTAGTTTTATATTGTGAGACTGGAAAATGGGCACGTGTTTCCATGCTAAGTGCTTTCAACTATGGTTTTATTTCTAACATTACAAAGAAAAATAGGTAAGTATGAAAACTATATTATGTGCTTTGCTGTTTAGTTCCTCTCTTAAGAGTCAACAGTTCACGATATTGTTACACACTGGCCAGGATCACCACTTTTGTTTTTAACAACAACAAAAAACTCAAATCGGGAAATGTTCAACTTCCACTCGTGTTCTTTTCATTATAACTGGACTTACAAAGGCTACGTTGATAGAAATAGCTATAGAGGTGAATGGGTACAGCAGCAAAAACATTAAAGTTTAGTCATATTTAGAACCTCGAATAAGTCTGACAATCCCTACTTACCCGCATTAGGGCTATATTAGTTCGCAGTCATCATTACTGGATAGTTATTATCTGTAATTATTGGCAGGAACGAATCTCGTACATAGTTAACATAATCCGCGTGTCGCTCTCGTGGAACTTCAACCCTAACCCGTGGAACGTCTACCCTAAACGAGAACTAATGTTCCTTCATAATTCTCTCCTGAAATGCTTCAGTAATACAAAACTTGCGTCCGAACACAGTTGTCGGCTCCCCTCCGTTCACTTCCTACCCGACATTCATAATTAGATGAAATATACATTTTTATATGTACTATAACTTTTTTTTTCTGTTCTGTACCCAACTGAGCCAACTCAATTCCGATTACGAAATCAGAATGATATAATTTTCTGTTCCATATCTTGCTATCATATGTCGTCGTAACGTTTGTCTTTCTCTCCTTATTTACGTCATATTTTGCACAATTTCACCGAGTTTTCCTTGATCTTCCTCCTTGCTCCATACAGTCAGTTATACTCTTATGGCCTTTAGATTTTTTGTCATAAAATATGATTTGTATCTTCTATTTATTTATTTTTATTATATTGACATATTATGTAAAAAGTTACGTAATAACGTAACATCACGCATGTAATTTCCGAAGCAATAGACAGGCAAAGGAAGGTAGAAGGCTTCCACGTTTCATCAGATACATTTACGTCAGGTGGTGAGACTACTGTCATGCCTATTGGCCTATAATATAATACGTTATCCAAATTATTTTCAACGCGTTCGCACACACGGAATATTCATCACACGCACTCATTTGAAATAATTAATAAGACCTAGTGTCATTCTAGCATTCATACGGAAGTGTCACTTTGACCGCTAAAGTTGCTAACCGCGTTTTACAAAGTTCGACCACGGCTCGTCCCAACGCGCCCGGGGACCACTGCGCAGGACAAACTGTGGCGGTCACGAATTAGAAACACGGTCTCTGGGGACGGATCGGCAAGAAGGGAGTGTTCTTAACTAAAGGTTTGATGCATTAATGTAAACGTTTGGCTAATTACTTGATTTGTAACATTCTATATTTCTTGCGAATTTTACAATTTTAAACGAATACCATGCTGTAGCATCATCTGTATCAGTATTAAAGAGGTCTACGTTTAAATCACAACTTTTAAACCGATAGACGTGTGTTCAAATGTTATTTTGTACTAGAAAAAGACATATTGCAAGTATAATCGTGTGACAACAAAAAATTGCGTCAATTAAGTTTGGGAAACAAATATTTTAATATGCATTTTCGTCACATGTGCTTTTATGATATCTTTTACAACATACATTACAAGTAGTGACCCTCTCGTTGGTCACTTGTTGCAAGTGAGTGCTGAGCGAGAGGTCCCGGATTCGACACCCAAATCTAGCAAAGTACAATTTTTTTAATCTATATACCCAGTTGTAGCTAGGAGTCTGGTTTTATGTTCGGTGTATGACAACCCCCTAAAGTTCTACCACTTATTTCACGGGACGTAAAACATCACTATCCAAACTTTGAACTACCACATGCCACGCCTCGGCCAGTACAGTCGTGATGTTATAATATGTAAATTGAAGCGAACCTCTGAATCCCGGGGCGGTTTCGCAGTTACTTTATGAAATTGGTTGATGTACGACAATGTATCGGAATCAACAGGTAGCGGAAAATTGCTAAAATCATATCCTGTTCTTACATAAACATAAACTTATACGAGAAGGGTGAAGTTCTTAACCCTGGGGCGATTTTGTATTGTAAATGTTGTCTTTAATTAGATATTTTGAAGTGGTCTGGCCTTGTATTGATTGGCATTACGTAACATAAATGTAACATCACGCCTGTAATGGAACATTTGGGCAGAGGAGTGTGGCACATTGCCG
>DWEI01002312.1:0-14589 GCA_018245875.1 Mysoria ambigua | reverse complement strand
TTCAAATCGATTAACGCAATCGATAACCGCGATAATCCGTGCATCGTGAATCGATACATCCAGTTCACGATGTGACAAATGAGATTTTTCTCAGACAATGCAAAGTCGCTGGAGTAGTCTAAATTATCCTCGCCAGCTTTAACAATGGTCACAAAATCTTTCCTCGTACATGACTCACGAGTTGCGAGTGTAATCTCCCTTCGTCGTCTGCCTCTTAATTTTTCGTCATATTTTCCGTAAATATTGGAATCGAGCGACGATAATTAATATGACTAATATATACATAGCGTACACCAATAATTAAATATGAAGCGAAAAGGTAAATTGTTACAATAAACACCGGTGTGCAATATGTAATTATTCAGTAACGTTTTTTAACTTGTAAATTAGTAAGAACATACTTGCTAATCTGTGGTCCGCTTGCACACAACGCGACTTAATAATGCTCTATCGGTTTCTGATACAGCTGAAGGCTCGAGATTAAGTGTGGATGTATACTGCGTATCTGAGTCTATGAGTATATGGAATAGCAATTCAGTCGCGCGGTCAATTGCCGTGAACAACTTACGTAATATCTTACTATCTCGCATGAGTCCATGGAAGGAGCCTCCCCGAGCGGTGACTGTGTCCAATTTACTACAAACACTGCCCGATGCACGCTGGATATTGCGACCAATCCTTTACACACGATGCCTGAACACACATCGGCCCCTCTCAAAGTCAATTATTGAAGGCAACTATCGAATCAAAGATCATAAATATACTTATATTATCTTAGTGCCCAAACGCGAGGTCTAAGTTAAGCTGGACATATATTACGAACCGTTTTTGTACTTAATAGATATTAAAAACTAAATTGATACATAGTTAAGTTAAAACATCTACGTGTGTCAGCGGCCTGTCTAGGATAATTCCTATTAGTGCAATTAGTGTGATAATCATCACACCACTAACCGTATTCAATTATGCCATAACATTGGCATCACGAGAGTAATTACTACGCGACTGGCGGCTAATATTTGTAATTCGTGATTTCTTAACGTGTTTAATTTAGTGATCATCGGCCATTTCAACACCGTATTCTTTGCGCACTTCGTTACAAATAGTTTGCCGTTCGATATTTGATTTATGTGTTTATTAAAAAGTGGCCTTGAACTTGTATAATTTTATAGCATCACATGAACTTAATAATATATTATTATAATTGAAGGCTTCGTAATGTACTCGTTATTATGTATGGATCAATTCGTCCTATAGTCACAGATATGATTACGCTACAGAGACTAATGAACGTCACGTCTTGCGTTCATCCGCTTGCGTGTCTCGATGTTTCTGACGTCCTATAGGAGACGGCGGCGACTAATTGCGCTCAGACCCGCCATTACACAAACCTCACCTGGACAAACGGAGGGCGACGTGCATCGACAATGTGACATTCACATCAGAATCTGTTCCGCGAGTATCCTGTGAGAATATTGGAAAGCGTATCATTATCAAAATTCTCCTCTACGTTTATTTTTATCATTGGATATATTGGATACTGGAACAAATGAGTGTTCTATTGTAAGTGCCTATCGTTTTTTGTGTACGATACCGGTTTTCCAATCCCCGGCCGTTCCGTAAACAAAACGTAGAGCGGTGTTATCTGGGACGCATTCCAAATGAAAGGGAAAAAATGTTGGAGCTCTACTATTTTCGGAGCCATTAGTTGTGCGCGAATAAATCCGCTTAAAATGTAGGTACGAATATTGAATAAACAAGCGGCTTAATCGAACGCCTTGTGTTTTCGTCCACTCGTTCGGTTGCGAACTTAAATTGGCTGCGATACGATCTGTGTTTATAAATTGTGAAATTTTATTATGCAAACGTAACATCACGCTTGCAGTCTCCGCACGGGTGGCAGAGGAATTTAGTACAATTCCACGTTTCATGACTAACTTTTACGTCCCACCATGGAATAGGTGACTAGTTTATTACTGTAATCGAACGCAAACGAAACAGAAAATCCTATAGTATACGAGCTGCGACTGTAACCTAGAACCTCTGGATCAGCAGTGGCGCTCGCTAGGACTCACCTAATAAGACAGTCAAATTGGTAAAAGAATAGGAATTTATTGCATTTTATTTATGCAATCAATAGTAATTGTCAATCCGCAGCCCTGAATAGAGTGCAAAGCGGTCCCTGAGGTGATAGCGATCGCAAAGTACGAACGCTCAACATTAAAATATGTTCTGTCATATTTTCCAAAACATTGCAAAATATTGTGAGTAATTAAATTCATTTGTTTTAAAATCTTAAGATTCAAAAATCATTAACTATTGTCCCATATGTCAGTTTCCGCACTAGACAACCTGTTCACGATGACGAATTCACGACTCTCCGACATCAGTTTCCGAAACCAAGCTTACCTAGAATCGAATATCTATAAAGATATATTTTATTACCTTATCAGGTCTATAAGCGCCTGATAATAGTTATTTTACTATTACCAAGCTACTAATAATTTTATTAGTTTTCCGAAGGAAAACTCCCTTTAGTTACCTAGAATTCTAAATGCTTTAATTCCACGTTCATACAAATTAATGAAACCTCAATAAGTCATTTCGAGCCGTATTGTTAAATATTTTGGCAGAGGATGTCATCATTAATATTAGGAAGATACTACGCAGATAAAAATGTGGCGCAGTTCACTGTGATTGAATGGCTGAAGCGTAGTGTCACAGCATACAAACACGGTTCACATACAAAAGTATAACTAGATGATCTGTACAAGGGATTGTACCTCTTAAAGTCATTGTGCGCAAAGTTGATAATGGTATGACAGTGGACCAAAACCGCGACTCTATTCATGTGGGGACACTAGATGATCGTGACCACAATAACATAATTTTATATATACAGTGTTATAGCAGCAATAGCGCGGTGGAGGCCATGTATCAAAGTCAATCTGATTATATCGTGAAACGGAGACAATTTTTGGTAAAGGTTTTTGGTAAATCTGTGGGCCTGTGTACAAGAAATAATTATTGGAATGTTTCGATGTGAGTTACAGATGATACTTAAGTAACATACATAAGTTCAAAAATAATGGGTTTCGATGTTGACACCCGTGGACAAAATTATATCATGTTGGATTAGACTGCAAATCTACTTCAAACAGCATGCAGATTCTTAGCCAAGTGATAGTAAAATTAGCTTGTCCTGATGAGTGGCTGCTTATGATACTGTCAATTGTGATTTTCAGGGTTCAAATCCCAGACGAATACTATTGGATTTTAATAAGTAATTGCACTAAGGATTAGATAAGCTAGGATTCCCCGTATAGAAGATGCAGTAAATACACACAAAGAGAGAAGTATCTACTCCAACCCAAAACAGATTTAAATTCGCATGTAAAAAGTAAGTATTTTTTTTCATATCAGAATGTTTATTGTATAACTTTGATAATTGTAAAATAATTTGAATATGAAATAAACGCAAGTAAAATAATTTTTAGCGGGAGTTCAAACTCGCAAACATTAAGATTGACAAACAACGATAATAAGTAAAATACAACCTCTTATAGTGCAGCAATACAACTGTATCGAGAAGTACAATGTATAGTTTGCGCATAGATTTCTTCTATTTTCGTGGTTATACGAGTACAACGGAATATAAACTTGAAATCACGAAACACGGTTTAAGAATTTATAAAATATCAATTAATATTAACGTACATCTAAATATGATAACTAGCGGAAAACAGAAAATTTTTAACTTAAGAGATCAACTTGGGAAAGACGACAGACAGAATGAATTCATACAATTGGAATCCGTATTCGATTACTGTCGATCCGCTTCTGCATCCTTATTCGTTAACAGGTAAGAATACAAAGTTCACACAAAAACACAAACAAACAACGAAAAATGAAACTGTTTTATACGAAAAAAACCTTTTTTTGCCGGATGATTTAATTTCATCATTGATTTTGCACTTCTATTGCTGGACGCAATACCTTCGTTTGTAATGAGAAGATTTAAATGTTCGTGATCGTGATGCTTACGAACGTTAGAATTCATTATAAAAAGATATGGTTTCCTTTAATCGTTATATCAAGTGATGTTCAATTTAGGTACGAATCTAAGTTACTATTTCTTGTGTACATTTCGTCTACCTGAAGATTCCCTGGATGAAATGGCTGTGATAGCGACAAGATTATTATGTTTATATCTTAGAGTCTAAAGATTGATATGTTTATTTCTGTCGTTTTGTATTGATGTACAAATAAACAGAACAAATGCATAAATTATTCTACTGAATCCGCTGACCTATCTAACACAAGCAAAGAATAAATTATGAGCTGAATTATCTAACATCGAGGATTTCACGCAATAATCCAGTCTACTGATCCACTAAGACAGTACTAAAAGGACGGTATTAGTGCATGAAACTACTTTTTAATTATTTTGACATCTGTGTATGTCGATAGCTATATATTTGCTCTAATTCCCAATTGGCCGCTGATGTCTAATAACTTTTCCATTACAAAACCATATTATCTTCCTTTTGTCAACTTATTTCGAATAATCCGTAGCAGACGTGTATTTTTGACAATAGGATTGCTATTGGTTTATTATAGATTATTACTTATCATGCACATCGTATAAATATTACATATGATATAATATATTACAATATGAAGATTAAACGGAATGAATACTATAAGAATTGCGTACTAAAACAAATACTATTTACTTACAGATTTTAATAGCATATTATTTATAATACAAGTAACCTACTTTACATGTTATCTCCGTGGAGGAAAATCAACAATATTTATGTTGACAATTGTTGAAGGACTTTTAGTGATATTCACACACAGTTTCAAACTCTGTTTCAAACTCAAACTACATTCAGCGGACTATCCCCAACTTGTTGGTAAATGACTTTAGCTCATTCCATGGTGGTAAACGACTTTAGTTCATGCCTTGGTGGTAAATGACCTAATTCTACCTTATGACAACAGTGTTAAACGCTGTTGTGTTCTGGTTCGAAGCATGTGGTAAGGGAGACATACTTTTTCGAGACATTCCAGCTTAGTTCTCAGGGGTGGAGGCGCATGTGTGGTCAACTTATCTAGGGTTGTTTCCAGATGTCCATGGGTTGCAGTAGCCACTTACCATCAGGTGGACTGGATGCCCGTCCTATACTTTTTTATTATAAAATAAGTAATAACTATTTTTTTTTAACTTCGAACCATTTGATTCCTTAGTGTCAGCGTAACGTTGTCGGGATGTCATCAGCAACTCAGTAGTTAAGTATGAAATAATACCTTCCGGGCCGGTTGCTAGGAAGGTTGTTAAGGATGTAAAGCCGGTAGTAAGACATGGTATACATCATCGTATGATTAAATATCATCTATATAATATTCCTCGGAGTTACCATCATCCCGAATAGTTCAAGTGGCAGATATTATTGTTTTTGTCTCCGGCTGTAAAATGTCGAGAGTAGTACTAGAAGTTCATGGAATACAATCATGCAAATGTTAAGTACAACGGTATGATATAATAGAAATGGCAGTGCAATTCACAACAATGAAGAATGTAAAATATGTAAAGTGTAGCGTAGAAATATGTAGAACAACATTAATGATTTCAAAATATACGTTGGCATCGAAACCCGGTATTTTTTTATGGAATCACATGCACCAGATTTTTAATATCCACGACAAATACGCGATGGGATAAACAACGCAACTGTGCACGATTCTAATTATAGTCGAGGAAAACATTATCGCTACCAATTAATTCAGGATCCTCGCGGCACAATTATACGACCTAACTCTCGGCGGTTGAACATAAAAAGAGAAAAACGCTGGCGTGAATACACGTATGTTTGAAATAATATCAGTGTTATCCATATTTTATCATTTACTTCGTCTACATTAAGATTATATATATGATATATAATTTACGATAATATGCATTAATTAAATTGTACAGTCAATTGCATATCGCTTGTGCAAAAACAAGTTAAATGCAAAAAGTAAATTATATACCCAATGTTGCACGTTTATATCAAAACTTATTGCGATTTTCATAACATTGATTATTATTGTACTGGTATAAATACAGTTAACACATATGTCCTGTAAATCGGTTTATTGGATTTTAATTCCCATATTTACTTTAAATTTATTGTTCCACTCTTTCTTTTATATTTGCCTGTTTAATCTAACACTTTTGTTTCTTTAAATATTTCATCTCTCTCGTCAAACTCTTTTCGTTTAAATATTTTTACAATTTGTAACTAATTTAGATAAGCGGTCGTCGTTTATAGAAAGACATTATTTACAAAAACATGAAATGAGAGAAAAAAAAAAGCCTTCGAACGGTTCAATGGTTGTTCGTTTCTGCTGACGCTGCATTGACGCGCATTTACCATATTAATTATAACTGAAAGTACTAACTTTCAGTTATAATTAGTAAGGTAAAAGCGCCAGCATTCGCTCGAGGCGCCGCGTAGTCTACCATGCCATCGCCGTCGTAGTCTAACCATAAATATTTGTACCATTAAACGCAGTATATAACACATTACTCTAGTGTATGAAACAGTACATAAGTTCATAGCTATGATCAATAAAGACTTTCTCTACTTAACCCTATTTCTTTCTTCAAAAGTTTTACACAACAAATAAAAGACACTACACAACTACATTAAAGTTTATGTGGAAACAGCTTCCGTTTTGAAACGAACCTTAACGATATTTTTCATTGTTCAGTATGTACCTCAGATTAAAACTCGTATCAATACTGCGAATCGCCTGTGGTCTGTCGGGTTACTAACTAGTAAAATTAAAACAGCACTCTGGTATCAACGTGACCATGCTTCAGCTATTCGACGGACATAATCCCATTATTTTGTCTGTATTCTGTGACTTATGAACGTCAAACAAATTCCACACATCATGTTCGTTTCCCCTTATGTAAGAATTAACGTAATATAATGTAGAAATATTACACGTATTATCTTTCTGCGAGTATGTGTATAATAATATTTGTCCATTAAACCAACTTTGTAACCTCAATTAATACATCATGTCTAAATTGAGTTGATAAAATATTCAACAATACGTCATCTGTAGATAACGTATTGTTGAATATTATATAATAATCTATAAATAAAATTGGAGTATGTGTTTTTAATATTAAAATAACCATTTTATACAAAATACATAAGCGTTTATACTCGGTACATATAGTGAAATACCATTGTCGTCTCTCCGTCTATCTGTCTGTTTGTGTCAGATAATATCTAGAATGGCTGGACAAATTTTGACAGAATTTTCACTGGCAGGTAGCTGAGGTACCTAATATGAAGTAACTTAGGCTACTTTTAATTATAAATTTTACGAAATACAAATACAAATTGAACAATATTTTTTTCGCGAACACTGCTAGTAATGAATAAAACTAAGTGAATTTTAATTTAATAAAATATGGCAAATAACTTTAAACTTTGTGTAACGTATATAATTCTACATGTAGCATAGGTATATTATGTATATATACTTAGGCATTCGGAACGACACATGTCTCCGAATTTCCTCCCCACGACTGGTGGCCCAAACAATAACGACGCGAGTCGACCGTGCGCGGCCCACAAATGAACAAGTGGCGCGTACTTCGGAACAAAGGTTTACAAGGAAACGAGGAAGCCCTATGGCGCACACGGAATGTACAATTTAATGTCGCCTTTTTCCAATTCGCATCAAAACTTGTCAATACAATCGTAGAGACGTTCAATGATCCTGACAATGTATGAATATGACGATGTCTATTCAACTCGACGACAGCGGTGATGTTTACTCATACCGAGGTAAATAGAGCAAGAAACAAATGTAGAAAATGAATTAATACACACATTGACTGCCTCGTTAGACGTGTTGATTACAAGCGGGACTGCCGATGTATCGCTTTTGGATTTTCTAATTAAGATTTTCTAGCAATGGCACGGAATATGTATTTGGGCCCGGTGTAAAGCGATAGACCCACCACATATACCATAGTGAGACGTAAATGGTAAATGAAAGTGTTACATTCCTCTACCTAGCTCTTCGGAGGTTACACGCGTGAAGTTACGTTACCTGTTTATCCAGTTTGATTACGCGGTATTATACATTATATACATGTATGTACGTATGTATAATTATTCGATAATTTTAAAAGTATGTCTCGACCGCGTTTACAAAATAAATTCAAAAACAAAAGCTTTTTGCGATGTTGACCTTGGCACAGAAGTACCCACGACGAAATACACAGTACATATGTGGTAAGGTCATCCAACTAAAAATTGATCGCCTTCACCTTGAAAATATTTTACGAAATTATGAAAAACTCAAATAATAATCGTTCGTTAAATTCTGATCGAGACCCGTTGGTGCAGTGGCTCGTGAACTTGATTGCGGAGTAGCGGGCGCGGGTTCAGTTCCCAGCCAAAACAAACATTTTTGTGTTGAGAATGATTACATGTATTATGCCTGGACTTTTAATTATCTATACCTATAAGTATAATGTAAGAAAAACGCAACATCGCGTCTGTAGTACCCGAAGAGGTAAGCCGCGTTCACTCCCACATTACACCAGTTACGTATATGCCCCACTATGGAACAGATGGTGAGCTTATTGCCATACACCGGGCACATATTCACTTCTACGAAATCTAGAATTTTAAAAATTTCATATTGCTCGAACCGGAAATTGAACACAAGACCTCCCAATCGACAGTAGCGCTAGCAACCAACACGACCAACGAGGCAGTCTTCTATATAAGTATATATTTAAAAATGGTATTTATAAGTCATTATCTGTATCATAAGCCCTGCCCGCTTTGTGAAAGATAAAAATGTGTAAAGTAGTCTGTACATATTATTATTATTATTGAATGTTTCGATATCCTAGTAAAAGGGACATTCTGTAATTAAAACTATCTATGAGGTTCTGCGTATTCTACCTTATTGGCACCTACCTTATTGGTGTTGATCTACGTGACTTTCGGCAGTAAAGGGCATGTATTGAAGTATAATATATTAAATAATTAATCAACAATTAATTACGGGTGATATGTTAAGGTAACCGGTTGTAGCCAGTCCGGCCTATCAACATATTTTTAGGTAATCTTTTTCAATATCGTCTTGTGTATTTTATACATTGGACCAAATAAAAGTGGTTCACGTTCGACCGGCTATATTAAACTTTAACTCATTGATCGATGTGATGTGTTATTGAGAATAATTTTTGTTCAGTTTAGGAAATATTCTAGAAAGATCAAACGTTTCACAAGGATCATCAAAGAGCGAAATTTTTTGTAACTCTATTGTTTGTTTGATATGAAATAAAAAAAAATCCTTTTGGATTAAATCGCCATCTTATTTTTTGTCATGTTTCAATTATGTATATTTACGTGCTCAGTGTTGCGTTAAATGTCCCATACAATTGTAAGTTTCCCTCGAAAAAAACATTGCGACATTTGACCGTAATTGGAATTTTAATGATTCAATACTTAAACATTTAAGGTACACTTATCTTTTTTGTGCTTTTTCAATTACTGAAAACAATAAGAATATTAATGATCATTTTAAAAGTCATTAGTACATTTTTTGTTTTGGAATCTAGAGATTCAAAACAATTTAATAGTAATTATATATTCAGCTCTCGAATCACCTAGAACGAAATCTCCAACACTTTTAGGATTGTAGAGCCGTAGAGAACGTCCCAGAGATCAAGGAGGTAGAGTAGCGTATAGTTAGAGTAGGATCGAAAACAGACTGTATAACAATTATCAAACGGCCCTATTTGCATTTTAATATAAACGCACCTATATCAGTACGTTTTTTTATACTGAGCAGCAAAAATAACACATGTGATCATTACATAGACAACTATCCTGGTTAGCAATCGAACCCTTGACCCTCGGCCTAGCCATGTTCCCAACCGCCAGTCACTCACTGTTATCGGGAATCATATGAGCATTTTATAACAATGTGGTATTTTAATAACTTGAATAATACAATTAGATTGTGCGATTTCTCCACAATAAGGATTTTTCTCTGTGCTGGCTAAGTTTTCTTCACTTAAAAAGGCATTACCTATATCTTAACATTGGCACATCTTTCATGACAGCCTGGAATTGCAGAAACACAAACGCTTTATAACTGTAAGCCCCAATCAGACGTCAGTTATAACAATGCTTGAGCATCGTATATTTCTATGTATAAAAGAAGCGGACACTACTGATTTAGATTAATATTCGTTATAGAGTGATACAATAAGAGATATTTATGTATAGAAATTTTCAAATGCACCTGAGTAGTTAATTGGCCCTGTTGGTTGCAAGTGCGACTGCCGATCGGATGATCTCGGGTTCGATTCCCGAGGCGAACACTACAAAATTTTCTAAATTAGGTTTTCTAGCAATGGTTCGGAGTCTGGATATGTGCCCGATGCATAGCAATAGGCTCACCACCTATTCCATAATGGCACGAAAACGTTGGTGAAGCAAGGGAGTGTTCTGCATTCCTTTGCTTACCTCTTCGAGGATTACAGGCGTAAAATTACTTTTTTTTACTTCGTTCCAACCATCTCCCGTACTTCATTCAGTAGGATTATAAAAAACGTCCATTTTATTTTCAATACCAATGAGACATAAGTCACGCAATACGTGTTCCAATATATTTTTTGTACCTAGTACCTTGTTATTGCAGAAGTATGTCTGGTCGGCGATGATCGACAATCGAGATAATGATGGAGGTATTCGTACTCAGTACCCTCTGTCTGCCCCGTTAGCGATTTAGTGCGACGCAATAATTTAATTTAATTATCATGATTATATTATTAAACTTGCATTGTAATTTTTAAATCACAATAATTTTTTATTCCACAAACTTTCGTCCTCAATACGTTGCTATTGTCACCGTGTAGTCCAATTTAACAACGCAGGATCACTTATTCCGTACCAGTAATTAACTGTATGATAACTATATCTATCATCGAAATCCCTAATAATACAATGGTAACGGCCGGTACCGGAAGAAGCAGTATATTAATGTCTCTAATTTTGAAAGTTTCCCCGTAAGTCTTCTGGTACAATATTTATATCCTGTTTACTGTTTAGCGAGGCTGTGATTATACGCTTGTACAGTAATTCATCAACTCTACAGCTTCCCGTCTCTCCGCCGCCCCCTTGCCGTTTGAATTCCGAAGGTTCCGCTGTTTTCAACGGATCGTGCGTCTTGGTTTTTCTTTGCAAATAATTTATATTCACTTTAGTTATATGGTATGATCGTAATATGCTTTGTATGTTGAAGTAAGTAGTAACGATTTTCGAGAACTTTAGTCACAGTCATGCAATCACTGCGATAACCGGACATTTTCTACGTGTCTACATACTCGTACATACGTATGCATATATTTTCAGACATAGATCCAATAAATTGTCCTGTTTCTCTTACAAATATTTTCACTAAACGGTAATTGCATCCGCAACCATCGGATCGATGTTAATTAACAGCAAAGTGCGTTTTTACATAATCCCTGATTCCTCATTTCAATCTTATTCAAAATAATATTAAAAATGGATTCTAATTACACTTCCGGCGATTAAACTATATTCGTTTAAATTTATACCGAAAATTGTTTACCGATTTAATCGTCCAGCGTGACAGTCAGACATCCAAATTTAATTTTATAGTCGCATAAGCATATAGAGAACTGCCGTCTGTGATGATTAACGATATTTATACATATGTACCAACGAACTGCTTGTACTATGACTTTTTTTAGCTAAAGAAAAAATCTTACTGCTTGGGAGTAAGAAAAAAATATTATCCGATTCAATGTTACATCACGAAATACGATGAAGAAATCTAACAAAAATATATTCACATCTCATTCTTAATGAGTTTCTCGGAAGTATAGCTATGTAAATAGTAATTTTCGCTAACAGTCTCTCGAACGTTGTTGAAGAGATTAATGATTTTAAACTTGAATCGCCTCAAAATTTATACAATTCGTATTTGATCGGCGCTCGCGATATGCGTAAGCACGCACAGGTTAAATTTAAATTATTTGAATAGGTTATTGAACAAACTGTATCCGGTTGATTAAGTAATTTATTCAAATAACACTTACGCGATGTCCTTTATAAGCAACACATTTATTGAGACTTATTGCCATACTCCTTGATACCACTTAGTGTACTTTAGTGTCATCCTTTTTTATCTCACAGAAGGGTTGAGACGGCTCTAAATTTGTCCTACATTATGAAAACCTAGAACACTTTTGCCACGTTGGGCCAGTGCAAATTTGGTGAAACAGACCGGCACCTATACAGTCCGGTACATGTTAAGAACCTGGTAAGTTTCAAGTTTCAAGCTTCAAGTTTCAAGTCGCTTCGAGAAGAATCTTCCAAAAGATTTTAACTATGATATCCGGCAGTAATAAGTAAGTCGTGCCTTGCAATGTACAATAACTTGCGACGAGTATGTCGTAAATTTTTGAAATAGAATTATTCTGATCTGGTGAAATTATAAAACTTCACTTTGCTAAAAGACTAAAACAATAAGAAAAAATTAAAAATAACTAAAGGATAAAAAATCACCTAAAACATTATGTCGCTTTGTTTTTGGATGAAATCGAAAACAATTCATATAACTCACAAAGCAAATTATGTATTTCCCAAAACTCACATTTCAAAGTCGCCGATGGTTTGTCGACAAATAAAACACAGTGTGGAGCTAGCTTTACATCAGTCCTGATTCGTAAATAATAGTTTCTTAGTATTAAGCCTCACTTGAGCGTGCTCAAACAAAAATTCATATTATAAGCTACTTATGAAACACCACAGGCCATTATAATGATTACGTACAATTTCACGTCATTGCCTATAAGTATTTGGTTCGTGGGTTATTCGTATGTGTTATTTGTATGTATCTGTAACTCAAATGCTTCCCAACGCCGTCTATACGCCCCCTGTCGGGTGTCTCATGTGATTATTAGGAGCCTGAATAGAACATACAAAGTCACTTAAAAGACAACTTTTTATTAGTTTCATTGCATAGGAACAAGTATGACAATATACTCACAAACTTGTCTCAATCAGGACAATACTTATGCACATTGAGAAACATCAAATCCTTTACGTAGCTACAATCTATAACAATATAATATGTAGGTACAGTATGTATATCCAATAAGGCAATTACAGGTGCGAGATTATGATTATGGTACTTTGTTTTTTAATAATAAAGTAACATCACGCATGTAATCTGTAATACAAATCCACGTTTTACCTCAATTACGTTATTCGTTTATGTCCCACAATAGAATATTGGGTGGGTCTTTTGCCATACACCGGTTACAAATCCAGACTCCTAGCTGCTGCTACAAAATCTGTCACAAAATTGAATAGTACCCGACTCGGGAATTGAACCCAAAACATCCCGATCGGCAACTGCGTATGCAAACAACATAACCAACGAGGCTTGTATGCTATTCTAAAATTAAAAAGCCCTGAAGCTTGTCTAGATACGCTTAATATTGTAACGTAAACTCTGAGAGCATTGACATATTTAGGTAAAGGTCAATTACGGTCAGACAATATCGATCTAACTCTACATTAGTACGGGGTTCATGGAGAGCAAGGGAACTGAATACTAAAAACACTCACGCTGATATTTGGTAAATGAAACTACATATCTTTGTTCATCAAAAAGTTGATCTCAAATAACGGATCACACTATATGAATGAAACGTACCCTATCACAGACTAAGTAAGTATATAAATTTAATTTAGAGTGAAGTGCGCAAAATATGAGAAAAGTATAAGAAAAACATAAGCTATAAAAATGAAAAAAAAAATTAAAGATTTATTTTACATAAAACGCCACAGTACAATAACATAAACGCGCTTAAGTACGTCTTAGTTAAAAATATGTTTAACACGCAACCGCACTCCGCTACGCAAGACCAGTCGAGTGCGAAGCGTACGCCGCGCGCATACTAAAACAGCCGAAACCTCTTGGGCCTGACGAAACATTCATCTATAACACTCCTATTGCGCATTAAAAACTTCAGAAATTATGATTCGATGGTAATTCAAGCTAAGTTTAATTTGATTGTCTAGGCTAAAAGTGGTTGAAAGTTTTTTAAAAAGTCTAAAATACTAAATGAAACTTGCTGATTTTAAATTAAGAATATGACGCGTTATTGTAGTTATATTTTTATGATATCCGAGGTGAAGTGTTTAATTCACACCCAAGACAAATATTTGCATGACGACAACCAAGTTTTTGTTCCTTATTCGAATGTGAATAAATGTATGTACTTAAGGATTTAAAAATGTGTATATTATATATCTTTATCAGCTGTCTGGTTAACATAAAAGTTTTGAAGTGCCTAACTGTGAGATAACTCTTTCAAGAATTCTTCTTCAAGAGTAACTAATTTTTTTCAAGAGTATTTACGTTATTATCACGATCGAGAGGTCCCGGGTTCGATTCCCGGGTCGAACACTACAAAATTTTCTAATTTAGATTTTCTAGTAGTGGTTC
>DWEI01002311.1:0-14592 GCA_018245875.1 Mysoria ambigua | reverse complement strand
GTCAAATAAGACTCCATAATAGGTGCATGTGTAAAATATATGTTTCTACTCCGTTGTAAATAAATGTTGCTACGAACGTAAATTACAGACACCCAATGTTCGAGATCCACGACGGCGTTTAGAAATACTAGGCTGTACTACTCGTATGTGTGAGTTGGCTTGATTGCCGATTGAGAGGTCCTGGGCTAAAATCCCGGGTTGGATACAACGGATCAAATATGTTCGGGATCTTAGGAATTGTAATAGTGGCTCGGAGTCTGGATTTGTGTCCGGGTACGGTAATATGTTCGCCACCAATTTAATGTGATGTGACGTAACTGATGAATCGTAGGACGGTACTACACTCCTCTGCCTATCGCTTCTGAAATTGTAGGATGATGTTACGTTATGTTTACAGCACGAGTTCCCTCAACAACAACAACAAGAGAACAAGTAATAATAATTTTTTCATTCCATTGATATAATTCTAAAACTATAGTTAACTATCTGCAGATAGTAAATGTTATAATAGTAATTAAATTAGATGGACTCTAAATTAATGAGGGACCTGTTACAAACAAATGAACCAAAGCGATATTTTGAATTTAACACCGACAACAATTCAGTGACCTGAATAATTCGTTATCGCGAGCCGATACTCTATTTTATTTCGATATCCGTAGTTTTATCCGCGCCGGTCCATATTTGCGCCAAATATTCGATTTAACATTGAAATAGACATTTCCCTGGAGCACGGCGCGTTTATCGTAGTCGACCTCGTTTCAGGTGTACGTATATTGCATTTACATAACAACTTTGTTCTGACGTATTAAAATACGGAGTCGATCCCGGCAGGGACGATCAGGAAAGTTCATGTAAAGTTTTCCAATTATAATTGTTGTAACATTACGCCGCATGTCTGAGGGGTAGGTCGAGACGGTGGTGCCGAGTTCTTTTCACCTCAGATGTGACGCGCATAACCTTCGTCGCTTTCTTCATACACGAACGCTACTTTCGAAGACTTTCGATTCCCCCCTCGGTCAGTCACCTATTTGGCCAAGGTAGGGGCTCGATGTCTCTCGGCGCCCATATTTCTCAACACGTATCGTATGCCACTTTTGTCATACTTATGTCTACCATTCTTTCTACGTGCCCAAACTGTGTGTTGTTATAAAAGAACTTACGTTAAATTTTCCAAGACTCAATTAGGTTTTAAATTACATCGAAATTTTAATATTAAAGAACATAACTAGCCCTCGGTGGCAGTATTTCTAAAATGTGACACAACAACAAAGGTAGATAAAAAATGAATGTAGTTTTCGTGTTTCTGGCGAAGTAAAAGCTTTGGATAATATATTTTCATTTTTTCGTATAAAAACTACTAAGGTGCCACGATACTAATGTATTCGTTGAGATTTATGTCAACAGTTAAAATGGAACTTAATACACTTGTTCTCAAAAAGCTCTGTCTTTAAATTGAAACTATTTTTAATTAAAAAAAACTTTAAAAAGGGCGGCGTAAGAATACACTTTAATAGGCTGATGACGATTTTTTTTATCTCAATTTATTTTGGGGTATATGTCAACCCCATTGTTCTTTACATTAATGCACTTCAACTATATATACTTACTACATTTAATTATAATAACTACATTTAACTATTTATTATATTAAACTAACGGTTACAATGACATTTCATTCTCTCTCTTGTCATTAGCTGTGCGCCTTATCGCAAATATATCTGTTAATTAGTATATATATATATATTTTTCTTAGTAAGTGAATTTTGTAAATTCTTAATGAGAGAAAATAAAGATCTTAAACCATTTTTTGTAAATACTTGTGCGCCATTTTTTCGATATTTACGGAAACCTGGAACGAAATAAAAATTAAGCTTTCAAAATATCCCACGTTCTTTGATAACATTACAAAGGAACGCTCTAGTGAACCACCACCTTGAAACTTAATCTAGTTGTATAGAAAGCGAGCTGGAACATGAGAGTTATTGTTATTTTTGATGTAGAAAGGAGCTTTATGAAAGCCTTATCAAAATTGTATGTTCGTATTAACCTTTATTGTACGACAATGCGAGTATTGAGGGCGAGTTGTATTTAATGTATTTTTAATTTCGTTCTCAACTCATGTAAGTTTATTCCATAAAACCTCTTATAGATATTGTTAAATAAAACAACTTGTACATCTTTATTTATCTTGTATTATCTTGCAGACAAATAACTAAATAATTTTGAAATGTTTACTTTTTAAATGTAAATGTTGACTTTAAGTACAGCTGTAAAGGCAGAAAATTATACGGAAAAGTAAAAATTTATTAACTAAATTAAGTCAATTTGACTGCCTCGTTGGTCGTCTTAGTTATAAATGCGACCCCCAATCGGAAAGTCCCGAGTTCAATTCCCGGGTTGAATACTACAAAAATTTTTAAATTAGATTTTCTAGTAGTGGCTCGTACCCGGTGTATGTCAACAGGCTCACTACCTATTCCATAGCGGGACCTAATCGTAATTGATGAAACGTGGGGCTTTCTGCATTCCTCTGCCTATCTCTTCGGGGATTACAGGAGTGATGTTATGTTTAAATTAACTCAAGTTCAGAGTTCAGCACGAGTACCAATATTCACAATGGAGCGGTAGTTCATATATTGGTGTGAGCGTCATCGCGTGTAAGGTATCAGTAAAGTTAATAAGATTTCTAAATTTGATATAATTCGGTTGGTAATTAATTAACAAAGAGCTTCGAGTTGTTTAATACTGTTAAGAAAGGTACATGTGTTTAAATTTCTATTCATATTTTAAAATATGTAAAATATGTAATATTTTCTGAATTACGGGCTCTTGTATTATTAGTGTATCGTCACGCTAGCACTCTTACGGGAAAGGCAAAGAAAGGGCACCAGGAACCGAATAGAAATATTTAGATATGATAGAAATCTTTACAATTTGCAAGTGTTACTTCCATATTCATAAATCTTATCATGCGTGTGAGCATGACATACAAAATAACAACTAAAGTATTGAAATAGAGTTAACTCAGTGATAATCTTCACGTAATGTATGTTAAATGAAAACGTTAAGGAAAAATAGTTACTAACCAAGACATTCCCAGTGTATTTCATTCTAGGTGGATTATGTTTCAGTCTCCTCCGAAGAATATTGCAGGCGGCTAATACTGAATCATAATCCAGGTTTTACTCCCTCGCTCCGTTCCCGTTCCGGGATTACAGCTGGATCATATGGAATTTGAACAAAGTTTTAAAAATGGTTTTATGTGTCTCTGCTGCAAGACCAGCCTGCAAAAAAAGAATCCGTTCACTATTAATTCGATACGATCCTTTCGTGCCTATTTATATTGCAAATGAAATCTTTGATATATGTATTTACTCACAATTCACATATACTGTTTTTTTCCGTTTCGCTGTTGGGCCCAGGGTACTTCTCAGAATGAGAAGAAAATTGAAGTGACAAGTAATAATCATATTGTTGGTTGTATATTATTGTGTTGAGCAATAGTCGTTTGGCACTAATGTTTATAAATAATGTTTTAATGCATGTACCTACTGATATTTTCAAAGCCACATTGTACTGGATAAATGCCTTCAAGAGTATGATTGAACGAATGGAGCAAACAATGAGCGAGTTATTGAATTAATAAGCAAACGGGTGAAAAAACGAATGATATTATTGGATACATAGGGCTGCCAGTTGTGTGTGCATTCACCCTACTCTACTGTTGTGCAAATATTCCTTCTAATTAAATCTCAATGTCCAGTTCTCCATAATATATGTAACAGCTTTTTATTACAATGATGTTAATGAAGATTAGTTTTCAATGAAAGAAATGATTTGTTGTTATAACCAAACGAATCCTACGTTCAATCGATTAATTCGTTTCAAAATTGTTCCACAGATAAAAAGAAGTAAGAGACAGATCTTTGTAAATTATTTCTCTAGAAGAGGGAGGCGTTTGTGACTCATTCGTTCACAATATCTCCACTGTAAATGTAACGTCACGCCTGAAGTCGCCGAGCAGGTAGGCAGAGAAGTGTAGTACACTCCCATCTTTGAGAACCTCCGCTTAGGTCGTACTATATAACCGAGGCAGGTTGTTGTTTTATTTTAAAAGTTATTTGAAACATGTAAATATATACGGGAATAAACTTAATTATTTATCAGTTTAGATTATAGACAATATGACTTGATGCTACATAATGCTATATTGTATTGTATCTTAAATACTTGTAGGAAGATATTACCCAGATAACAGGCACTCAGGAAAGTATTATCACATGTCCATGTTGAAATGACGGGTTTTTTGAAAGGGACTTGAGATTTATGCACTCCCGTGGAGCGTACGTGCATCGAGTAAAATATCTAATATAACATACATATAAATTACTCGTTAGGATATAATAATTGTTAACAGCATATAACGAGAGTAATGCATTTATAAGAAGCACGTCAGCTCGACGAGGACTAATTTATTTGATACTCGGTTATTCTCTGCTTACTGGCGGAGTGGTGATGTAATAACAATATGATGCACTATAACTACAGGAGTGAGCTTTGTAATATGTTGATGATACAAATTAACCACTTACATTTGTTATTCCAAATCGCAGTCATAAAAGACAAATTTATACATATGCACATATAATACAGCAATAAGTTTGCGGCAAATCTAGATAAGTGATACAAATGTTGGAGACTCAATTAATTCCCCTCCGCCGCAAGATGTATTCCCGGGGCCATATTCGTTGGGATTTAATTGTGTTCCCCAACTAGGACACGTTATCTCGTCCAATAACTGTCGGATGGACGTTGTTTGCATCCGATAAATGTTATCTGACCGACAACACGGAGCTGAGATATTGTTCTGGGGAGTTATGCGATGGTAAGTGACTCGGTGGACATAAATATCCTCTCATATACTCTTTTATGAGTTTGTATCAAGTGGCCACCGCGGAGATGGGAGTGTGTGGCGTCAGTTGAGCGTTGCCAGCGGTAAGTATTGGCGACTCGCCCAACTGAAATCTACAGAGATACTGAATAGTAAAATAATTTTACGAGTGGCCTTAGACAAATCGCCTATTAGTATTAAAGTTTGAATGTCTTGTTTATGTGCTCGAATGAGATAGAACCTAGGTACGAGTATTAGTTTATGTTAATGGGCCTGCCCTTGAGCCTCCGCGTTTGGCACAGCGTATAATATTGAAAGTCGCGATAATAGAAACGGGAAAGGTCCGACACCGTGCCCTCTTTACATCTTCCGAGTGACTTGATCAAATATTTACAGCGAATCCTCTAAGGTGTATTGCATAATAGGCGGATATCTGCGAAACGACATGATCAAAGAACATTCATTTAAATAATAAATAAACATTTTATATGGAGTATTTTATCCAGTTACTAACACAGGAATAAGTTGATGGCAAGGTAGACTTATCAATATATTAATGTTTTAGTTCGGTACATGCGCAAAGTCCATGAAAATCGCGGGTGTTGAAATGGTCCGAAGATATGGATTATTTCATTAAAAGGCAAAAAACATTTTTTATATATTTTATTTTAAAATGGAATATTTTCTTTTAAATTGAACTGTTTTTCACTATACGGATACTTATTAGTCCTTATGTTATGAAAATTGGGAATTGAGAATGTTCTATTAAGGCTATAGGTTGAATAAATTTAATACCCTTGAAAACGAGATTGAGAGATTTAAATTGATTGCAGATGTATATGTAAATTGTACATGATATAAAAATATAGGTAACTTAATTCTATGTAAAGGACGCGGATACTGCGACGGATTGCTATTACTAAGTCATTAAGCACGTCCATTGTTATCGAGGGTAAATATTTTAATAAGTTAAACTCAAGCCCAATAACTAGGCATCGAAAAGAAAATCTTGAATTCGAGGAAATCTGGAATTTAGTATGTGAGTACCTGTGAGCGGCGTCGTAGTTAGCAAATGCCAACAATTTTTATATATGCTTTGATTTTCGTATATCTGCTCATTTTCACTGATTTAATGCAAAAGCTTGTGTTTTGAGGATTTACAAATTAACTAGTCAATAGATAGATATATTGGATTTAAAATATTCGATCGTATAGCAGTATTGTTTATTGTCTATACAATTGTATAGTAAGTAGTTGAAATGTCAATGTAGTAAAAGCTACGCTTGTAATGTTACATTTCTGAAGTTCGTAGGATTGTTTCTCTTGCAGTCAAACCGTAGTAATTGATGTTGCTATTTTTAACGCCTTTTTTAAATTAAGGTTATCATGTTTCGTACCTTTCAATTTAATAAATTTTAAAATGGATGCAATGACCGAACGTCAAACATTTTAAGATTATATTTAAAAATTGAAGCAATTTAATTAATTAGACGTACAATTAATTTTCATACCAAATTGAAATAATTTAAATTATTAGTTTTACACTAAGGGTAACAACCTAAGCACAGATCAACGCAGCGGTCGACATTCCGCGCGGCACCCGCTTGGTGTGTCGTGCGCCTTACGCGACAACAGCTTCAAAATGTAAATACGTTTACTGTCGTTGTAATTTATAATAAACTGTACATTTTTGAATTATATAACTCTATTTGTAACTCAGGCCTGTTGTATATCACTTGTTTTGTGGTTACACGTGCCCATGAATATTATTATTTATCTGTTTTTGTAACACGAGTTTCAACGCATGAGCTCCACTTTTGCTTTTTTAATAATGTATTTCTGTGGTATTTTTCTGTGAAACGTTATAAAACACGCTTCAGGTTATTAAGAGAGGTACAGATAGGTAGATACTTATTGATGGTCTTCTTTGGGTGGATGGATTCTGATGGATGTCTTTTAAACTCCCGACGTATAACGTGTGTTTTATTTTTTACGTATAAGGTGTGTTTTATTTTTTGACATGCCCTTCTGTGTGTGTATACCGTAGATATTAAACTAATGGCCTGATTTTGATGCAATTATCTTTGTTTGAAATTAGACTTGTTCCTGTTGGTTCTTAGCTACTATTTAAGATCTGCTCTGGCGTTTTACTTATTTCCTATTCAAAGACGTGTTGTATTAATTTTCACAAATCCTATTTGTTTAAAATTCGATGTACTGCTATTTCGGTCGTATTTCAAAGTCGTACTGTGGGATGCGTTATTCCTCAGTCACTTACAGTAGATATAGCATGTTTGGTGTCATAGGAATAGTCTCAATAATATGGTGTCAGATTGATGGCGAACGACACCACATGGTAACCTTGATAATTTGCTAGGACATATTGATCTTACGCAATGTCTGTCCCCAGACGGGAACAATAAATAATTATACTATTTTATTTTTAATTATTATTGTACTATGTATGTCTACAATACATTTGCAATGTTAGTCCCTAGGTGGAATTAATTAGTAGCGCTTGAATTTTGTACCAATTACAATGTATCATTTATTCATGGATTATATCAAATCACTAGCAGTTCAAGGTAATGGTATTACTTTATAATTCAATAGAAATTATCGGGTTTCTGTATGTGATTATAAAATAAAACATTATTTTGAAGCTTATACAGATATGAGGACAGGATCAAAATGCAGCCAACGGTTGTACATATTTTTGTTATTCCGTTGTCCCTTGAAAAACTCTAAAGGTTAAATTTATTTCAGTGGAACTTGAGTTATACAATTCGCGTGCACTGGTATCAATAATAATATTTTATAATCCAGAAGTACAATGTTATAAAAAAATTGAAAAACCGCAGTAAACATAATGTCTTATAAATATAAAACGCAACTACGGCTGTAATCACTCAAGAGGTAGACAGAGGAGTGTACTACACTCGTACGTTTCGTCAGTTACATTCAGGTTTCACTGCGGAGTATGCGGTGAGCCTAAAGCCAACTCCGAACAATTACTACAAATATTCTACTTCAAATTTATTACCGCATGCATTAAGATGACGGTATCGTTATTTGGTTGCTACCACGTACGTTCGCTATGGCGGTTAATTCACATACAATATTCCCGACTCCAGTTACAATTTATCTATTAATCGCGCAGTACTACCGCCGCCGAGGCTCATTGTGCCATCATTTATATTCAGAATCGATTAGCACGTAGTTCCGCTGAAGCCGAAGCTGTGCGCCGCGCGCCGCGCAGCGCACCAGACCACGTCTTGGGGCTGTTTGTGACTATATCGATGTACCGAACATGTCTATTGACGTCTGTCATTGAACAACATAGTAAGGCTTCTACTTAGATTTAACTTTCGTAGCGTAAAATAAAGTATACATTTATAAGTGAGCGATAAATGATAAATGTTTTATTTATTTCTTTATAATTTATTTATCACCATCGTTAGCCTAGAGCTCCCTAATAAACGCCATCACGCCCAATCCTCAGTATTCCGCGTTCAGCTTCTGCCTACAAACTATTGTAGATCGTGAATAGTACTTGTTTACTATCTATTTTCATTATCTTGACACAGCCGATCTCAAGGATACATAGAGTTCTATCAGCCTTAAAAGGTGGAGAAGTGGCGAAGTTACTGCATACATTGCTAAGCGATCACTATGTTTTAATGTCTCTTGAACTCAAGTTGAGGAGAGCAGAGTTGGACAGAGCGTGTCTCGGAATGGGACAGACTGAACCTAGTACAATACAACTGCACGGAGACACAAGTGTTCCCGGTTACCGCTAGGGAATCTCCATTTATTATAGCTCCGCAGTTCCAGTCACCGCGGAAGTGTTGGGCGTGTGGCAGTTGACACGGCGAGTGACGTTCAGTTCCGGAGTCATTAGTGAGGCGAGAAAAAATTGGCGCCACAAAAGCTCGCTGCTTCATATAACGCTGAGCAGGTGCTCGAGTACGCGCCGCCGTGATCAACTTTATAAATAACAAGCGAGGCCACAGGTGGAATGCTGGTTATAAAACGTCGGTTATCGTAAAACTCTGTGTGCTGTAATACTCATTAACAGTCTCTAATGGTCAACGGTAATCAGAATGTTTCACATTACTTCCAGGAGTATAATGTGGCGATCAATACCAGACACTTTTATTGAGCGTATGTAGAGGTGACGGTGGCTTGGGGACGACAAAGATGTTTATAATGATGATGATGATGACGAGTTTATGATGTGTGATGACGACATGAATATGTTTATTGTACAGTTTCAGCTCTTTCAATATTTGTGAACTAAAGTACACAAAACACCATAGACGAATAGTCAGCTAAGTGCACTATATCTGCCATTGCACTGCACGCTGACACCAAAACATGTAGAAAACCAATGATAGGCAAGCATACTTTATAGGTGTTCACTTCGATTTAAAGCAATATTTGAATTCTAGCGATCATTCAATCCGTGTTAGTAAGTCAAGTAATACATTTACATGCTTCAGTCAATCATATTTACCTACTTTGCTACGTATTGGGCACCGCCATTAATAAGGTTATTTTCTCCCACCGTGGTGTATTAAGTACGAACTGTAGCAGAGTGGGTCTACATTAAAGGAAATTCAGCGGTTTGGCGTTTGTGACGGCTTATATTTTATGCAACTAGTTAATAAGTTTTTTATTTTCATAAGTTTTATATATGCATAAAAGTTTTATATTTGTGTCGTTCTATCTTATAGAACTTAATATTAAAAATGCTGAATATAACAAAACCATGGATAATAATATATTGGAAAAGAACAGAATATTCGGAGTGAATAATATATGGTAATATAGAGGGGAAGTCGTACGCGTCAGCGTGGCAGACCATGGAACCGATGCTTTATATTCTGATAGAACACCCTTCGGTATGTATGAATGGATAGATAAAATGGTTTTTGAAGATGGCAAATAGGGAATGTGTTCAACGAGTTCAAATTTACAAAGAAATTCACCCAATTTACGCACATTTTTAGTTCTTGAAATATCTTAAAATTGTACTAAACAATGCTGACCGGCATAATACATCTCCCGCAGTTTCGGCAGTTCCGTTTGGGTGTAAGAGCTTGGAAACGTTGAGTGCTTAATATTTAGATTTTCGCGAGCGACAAAATAATAAACTTTACGCTCCGCTTATTGCGGGCCCAACGTTTACCAGTACTGGGGCAAGTAAATAAAATTGTATTAAAGTTTTTATTACAGCAATATGGAGTATTGGTGTCGCGAGGCTGCGGGCGCTTTATTTGACGAGCCGATGTGCTTCAAACGTAACGAGATGAGGGCGTCACAGCAACATTTTAACTTGAAAGGGCACTGTTACTGTACTTTCAAATTACTAATTAATATTTACAGTTAATTTAGATTTTAACAATTCTAGAAAGTTTCATTCCATTTTTTTAAGATTCAACAAACAACGTACTTCTGTACGACTACATATGTATGGTTTAAAAGGGCTATTTTAACTATACGTAACAATAGGGCTATTTTACTATACGTAAAAAATACTTATAAAAAATATAACTTCACGCTTTTAATCCCCAAAGAGGTAGGCAGAGGAATGTAGAATACTCCCACGTTTCACCAGTTACGTTTATGTCCCACTATGGAATAGGTGGTGAGCCTATTGCCATGCTTGGAAAATATTGGTACACGTCTTAGAAGAATAAAGAATAAGTGCAAATACAAACCGCTTATAATCATTAGCTAATCGAACTTGACCTATACACACTGCATGTATCGCAATGCACTCAACTCGACGTAACTCGACGTTAGTACACTTACGCTGCTACCCTCCAAGGCTGAGTTATAACGCTTGGCCTCACGAGTTCCTACACAGTACAACAGTGGCACAACTTTAGCGCTCAAGCTGAAGTGTGCTTTAACTGTAGACAATATCCGTGGGCACTTACGGGTGCGCTTACCCGAGCAACCTTTGAAATATTAGGAACTTAGCAGTTATTAATGTGTTTATATAAACCGCTGAATAATAAAGTCAATCGTTGAATGAACGTACTCTAAATAAATTACCTATTATTAATATTCTTTAAAGCAAGTGTACCGTTCTAATTAAAAATAAAATAAATAAGCAAGTAAGCGAAGTAAGGGAGGTCCGGGGTTCCATTCGCCAGTCGGGTACTACAAAATTTTTCTAATTTAGATTTTCTAGTGGTAGTTCGGAGTCTGGATATGTATCGCTGTATGGCAATAGGCTCAGCACTTATGCCGTACTGGGACGTTAACGTGAATGGGGAAACGTGGGAGTGTTCTGCATTCCTCTGCCTACTTCTTATGCGTGAAGATACCTTTAAATATATTTATTTTCAAAGTATAAAATTTCATATCAGTAATTTTCATTCATTGATCACGTCGGAACATGTCAAGTTTTATCAAGTTTTAGGTCAACTGGCGCAGTAATTACAAGCTTGCGGAAGATACGGAATAAATTGAATATTCCATTTTCTGATGACTCTTCATAATCTCTAATGAAAATGTATTTATAATGTTTTTCGAAATTTCAAAACCGGGACATATTAAAGGAGGGTGCGGATTACTGCTACGTTTGTGGTTTCGACGTATTTTGATTTGAGACGTACGGCGATGCGATGTGCGTCAATTATTGTTTGATATATTTTCTGACGCACAAAACCAATTTAATAATTTCACGCGTCATTCTCACCTAGCGCAGCGTTACTTGTAGATATCGATTATCGTTTGGGAGGTGTCGGTTTCGATTCCCGGGTCGGAGACTTTAGATTTTTAAATTTAGTTTTTTTTGTGATAATATCCAAGTGTCTATGGCGGCGACCGATCAAGGTCAGTGTCGCTATCTATCGTATTCTTTCTTTATTTGCAAAATCTTTTTTCCTGTTTCGTAACAAGTTATAAACGGCGTCGTTCATCGGATCTATAATAACTCGCCGAACGACCGAACTTCGCTCGTATGGTATTAATTTTTTCTGTTTTCTTTTTCTACACATTTCGTGTAACCGTAAGTTAATAACACTGCATACTACAAATACAAGCACTCTAATTTATACTTTTTCTTTAATTTCGCAACAAAGTATTTTAAAAATAATTCGATAGTTTGTGCATAATCGTTACAAAGTAGTTGTTGGTATTCTTAAAGATCAACGTAACATTACGTCTGTAATCCCCAAAGAGGTAGGCAGAGGAATGCAGTACATTCTAACGGTTTACTAATTAAGTTTACCACCCACCATGAAATAAGTGAACCTATTCTCATACATCGGGCGCATTTCCAAACTTCGAGTCCAGTAATGGTTAAATGTAAATAATAAAAGTGTCGGAACTAGGTTTTGAACCCAGGATTTCCCGATCGGCAGTCGCCCTTGCAACCAACGCGACTAACGAGGCAGTCGTAAAAATACATTATTAATATAAATATTATTAGAACAATTTGGATGTTTGATATAGAGGACGCGCTTAAGGACATTTTGCCGATTGCCAGGTAATAGATACCGTTTGTAGTTCACCTTTTATAGTTTCTCTCGTTGCTCGTTTAACTTTTGTGTTACATCGAGTGTGCCGATAACATGAGGCGGTCCAATTTTATCGTTCGTCCCGTCGTTACGTTAATCCTTGCGTCTGACGTAGAGCTCACGCGACTGTCACTGGTTTGTGTAGAAAAGTCATTTGTTGTAATATAAGTTATACGACTTTCTTCAAAGTTCGATGGGTTCAATGTATAATTTATAATTTACTTTTACGTAATACGTATGTTTTTGTTATATACGTAGGTACATTCTTACTATTTTTCAGGGTGTTATCAAATAAAAAATATATAATTTTGGAGATACCGATACGGATGACGCTTCAATGTTATTTATAACACAAATGATTTAATTTAATTTGATGACTATGACATTAGACGGCTAGATTGGCAAAGAATTTAGATAAGTTAAACTGTGCTTCTCAAGCTTTGCTTTTCATAGCCAAGTTCGATTGGTTTATGAGTCTGTTTTCGAACTGAGGATAAAGTTAAACGTCGAGTCGACTCGACGGTTTGCACAAGGTTGTTCCATGAGTTATATTGTACATAATGAAATAAAATCAAAGGCAATAATTTTAATATTAAACATCTTGTGAATCTGTGAAATTTTTGATTATATTACTTAATGACTTTATTCTCGAGAAGTTTTAAAGTGGTCCATCCAAGGGTAGTCGGTCCTTGGACCTATATTTATTCCTTCATCACGCCCTCCTACCACGGGCAACAAAGTCTCCTCCTTTAACGCTTCAAATATTATAATCAAATCTTTAATAATTCATTACATAATTTATTCACAGAAAATCGTACCTGAAAGCGCTTATTAAATTCTATTTTTTGTATGTAACGTTGTATAATTTTAGTTACAATATTATAAATATGTTGCTGACTAACTTTAGTTTCTTTATAGGTACATATTTTCAACTGTAATTAAAAGTTATTCATTAGTTACATCATCTTCATATAGCTCAGTTACTCGTCTTCTGTCGTGCAATTTACCAACTCGTTAGGTACCGAGTAATGAACTCTCAACAAGTGTTATTATCGTCATAAATGAGAAGGCTGTATTTTCCCTAGACACAAGCTAGTGCCCGCCGCCAGCGGTGGCGTACGCCATGTGAGATGCCCTGCCCGGCCGTACGCAGGACCCGCGTGCGGTTTATGGACGAAAACGTCCCTTGGAGTGGCCGATGCTCAACTGTGGACTAATGCAGGCTGATAATGATGGTGGTAAAAGACACAAAAATATAATTCGATTATCAAAGGAATTCGTGAATTTCGAGAGGCTCACATTTCGCAAGTGGAAAGAATATAGCGATCCGTATTGTGATAAACATGATACAGAAGATCCAATTAAAACTTTGTTGCCAATTTAGTTTCTGCTTTAAGTTTCGTGCTGAATATCGATACGGCTCTCAAATGGAATTGATACTCTTTCTTGTTGAGTCGATGGTAGCAGAACGGTCTAGCTTTAAAATTGTTATTTTGTGTTTATATACAAAAACTAGTGTAGGACAGACCAGAAGAAAATATTTTATTGCAAGGAACAAGAAGAATCTTCTACCTACATATTATGCATATAACTTGTGTGTTACAAACTTACATAGTACCTTTGTGTGCTTTAATGAATCATTTGAATAATTTCACATTACATGTAGTTAAAAGTTGACCAATGACCAGATAAACAGGTAATAAATCATCAGTTCTTGTCATCAAGACATTAACGGGCAAAGCCGCCGGAAATGCTTAACTACCTGGCATGGTCTTTACTCCACGAGCTGAAGGACGTGAGGGTATATTTAGGCCTGAATAATTAACTTGATAACTAAGACGACGAGAGAAGCCTCCTTTGACGCACCGTTCTCTTTGTTCTTCAGTATTTAAGTTTGATGTTGATTATATTGTCCACTTGTCTATCATGTTTTTGAATAAATAACATTTTCAAATACTTAAACAGTATTGTATATTTCAGTACTTATAATGTAGAGGGTGCGCGATGCTCTTCGGGTCTACTGTTTGATGGCCATATAGGTAAAGAGACTATAGAATTACTTTGACGCTATCGACTAACATAAGCATAACTTCATGCCTATAATCCCCGAAGAGGTAGGCAGAGGAATGCAGAATATTCCCACATTTCAACGGTTACGTTTAC
>DWEI01002310.1:0-14592 GCA_018245875.1 Mysoria ambigua | reverse complement strand
TTATCTATGACTACAAAGCAAAAGCGGCGCGACGAGTGTAACGTGTTTAATTATTCGAATTTAGTTATATAGTGTTCGTCATTCAATTTAAATAAATACTATTGTTTTTAAAGTAAATCCCCTATTATATCAAAGGTAAGATTTGGTGGTAGTGTATTTATTTCTTTCATAATTAATAGTTGCATTAAAGTGCATCTAATGCCCGGCGTTTGAAAAGAGGCGAGTATTACAGTAAGTCATGGTTCGTTTGTTTCCCTTTTAGAGTATGAAAAATCCTTTTTTATAGGTAAAAATAGTATTCTGAACCACATTATATTCATGTGTTATATGTGGTAAAGCGGACCGGCAGCCATGAGTACGACCGACATAAGTAAAGTGGATGTCGAAGAGGATAGTAAGACTTTGGATAAGCAACAAATAGAAGCGGAGGAGAAGGAAATGATGTTAAAGGGCATTAGCGAAAATGTTCAAGAGACTGCAGAGTTAAAGGCCGATAACGAGGGTCTCGTAAAAGCTGCGCTTTCTGGCGACGTGACGGAACAGGGCCGTGAAGTGAAGCCCAAATTTATTCCCATCGGGGCTATTAAAATGCCAGGATTCTTCACGAGAAATGTTGAAAAGGATAAAACCAAGGTAAATTTTATAATTCCTTTATTATTATTACTCTTTTTTAGTAGTCTGGGGGCAGATTTTTCATAAGTGTAGTTTTTAATTTCTTTTTTATGGCATAGATGCGTCATTAAACGTTTTTTTATTTCCAAAAGCTAGCAGACGTCTCTGAAAGTAATTAACCCCTGTCGCCTATACGATCTTTGATTCTCAAGTTCATTGAATTATTGAGTTTTTCCCATTGTTCTGAATAGTTGAAACATGATTTTAATTTTCGGGCTTTTCGTGAATTATTTATTGCGTGCGAGTAACATCAAATTTACACGCCTATAGTGATTGCGATCGTATAAACTGGGTTGTTGAGATCCACAATTCTATTGGATTTGATTAAAATTTAATTATTTTATGTAGTCTTTTTTTAAGACATCAGAAATTTCTGGCATCACATAGAGAGTGTGCAGAAAATTCACAGGTCTACCGTGTCACTATAAACAATTAATACAATTGAAACAGGTATTATTTCATTATGTTTTAGGAAGAAGAAGCGATAGAGAAAGAAAACGACATTGAGAAAAGTACAGAAAAAACTGAAGATGAGTCTAATCCAAAACAAAAATTTAAATTCTTACAAACTTTTACACAGTTTCTTCAACGTCCTCAGAGTGAGACAGGCAAGTTGAATATTACAAGAGTTATTTATATATATTTATTACATATACCCCTATTGAGATATTTTTAAGTGTTTCTAATTTTTTCAATAACTGGTCAAATATTCAATTCAGTAATGTATTGAGCTTAGTTCATGGTAATTATTCATAATCACTGCAACACTATATTAAACACTATTCTAAAAAAAATTATGTAAACTTTCCTGAACTTCCTTGAACTGATGTTCTGCATCAAAACAATAAAATTACAGCATACTTTTGATATTCTTTTTCACATCTAATTTATTAACCCATGTAGATGTAAGCTCATTAAGCTACTTTGTCAAAATATTTTCAGCCATTAAAGTCCCTGGTAAAGAGTCATTTATTACATAACAGTAAAAAAAGATAGTTATATATTTAAATATTGTTGCTTTTATTATTAGCCTCTGAAAAATTGTCTACCGTTGTGGTTATGTTGGTTGCAAATGTGACTGACGGTTGGGTGGACCTGTAATACATAAAATACCACATGTTATTTGTAATATAGATCTTTAATAGAACAAAAAAATGGCCACATATTCAATATGAAAAATAGCACAAACTCACTTTGAAATACCTACTAGATTTTCCTTGGTACATATGATATGTCAGGAGAATTATGATTAAAATATGTTTAATCCATGTTAAATTAGATGCAAATTGTGAAGAAGTACCCATGTATGTTAGGAATATTTTAGTGTCCCAGGTTGACTGTAATTAATATGTTCATTACAGATGGATCCACTCCAGGCAAAAAACAATTTGGCATGTTCAATGTGAGATACCCCAAGATGTTTCAAAAGCGTAGGGCTACTGCTGAGGCTGCCCTGGCTTCCATGGAGACACTTGAAGACAAACTTGATACACCAAATGATGGCATGGAGAATGTTAAATTGGATATGAGTGTAAGGAAACACTCAATTATATGTAGTTTATTATTATTGTTCTTAATTATATTTTCTTGCAATGCTAGTTCCCCTTTATTCTCATAACTTCACTTTTATTCAATTTTGCATGTCTTATGTAACAAATATGGTTAAATACATTTAGTATGTGATCACTCTGTACATATTTTTTTGTGACTTTGTTGCAAAAATAGCAAAGGCTTCACTGCCTACCTGATGACTATGGATACTCTTGTTATTCAAGTATATGTACTATTAGGGTGAAATATACCATGGAAATGCTTAAAAATAGACTGACAATTACTTAATTGCTGAATGTTTATCTTTTTCTTAAATTTAAACCAATCATTGAAAATGAAGTATTATTTTTTTGTAACAGGAACCAGAAGATGGTAAGGTTGCTACTAGGCTTCCATTGAAAGAAAGAATCAGACAGAAGAAATTTATTATGGGTAGGTGATATTTCAGTATAAAATTTTGACTTCCAATTTTGTTGATTGAAATGTAAATTTCGCTTATTTAACAGGCGAATGTAAAAGGTCATATACTAAATGCATATACAAGAGTAATCTTTATCTATGCAGTCAGAGTGTTTATATAGTTAGAAACACACAAACATATTAGGGCACCAATTGTTAACATTAAATTGTCCCTTAAAAGAACCTTTTAACATTTTTTAGAGTAGGTTAAAAAAATTCATCATTTTCCACAGATGACATCATGGTTTGTGTTTTGGCTGTTGTGGTTATATTGTCAGTTATTATTGGCATTATTGTTGGTGCAAGCGCTGGCCCACCTTCGGAGCGCCCCTTACGCCTGGGCCGGTATATAACTACTCTGACCACATGTGGGCCTGTTGAAGGGTATGTTTTAAAATAGCACTGGACAAACAATCTGTCAATTAATAACATATAAAATCTATTACTCTTATGGAACATAATAACATGCAACTTAGATATGCAATATTATTTCAGGATACTGGACGATGGTGTTTATAGTTTCCAAGGAATTCCTTTTGCGTCGCCTCCGATAGAAGAAAAGCGATTTGCATATGCGGAACCTTTGAACAAAGTAACTAAGTGTTGGAATGGCACTTTACAGGCACATGAGCGTGGCCCCCTTTGCTTTCAGTTCTTAGAGAACGGAACGATTACCGGTGACGAGGATTGCCTAACTTTAGACATAGTCACCCCTCACGTTAGATATGACTCGCCGTTGCCCGTGGTGGTCCTAGTGGGTGCCAACACGTTAGCTGGCGGCATCAGCCCTGCCCAACCCTCTGCCCTCTACGCCCGCACTAAAGAAGTTGTTTTTGTACGTCCCAACTTTAGATTAGGTCCATTCGGATTTTTAGCTCTGGACATACTTTCCAATTCAAAATATCCCGCAACTTCGGGCAATTATGCTCTTAGTGACCTTATTGTCGCGCTGCAGTGGATCAATTATAACATTAAACATTTTGGCGGAGATCCCGAATCTGTAACGCTTCTAGGTCATAGGGCTGGTGCGACTCTAACTGCAGCCTTAACGACTACAAAGAAAGCTCAAAAACTGTACTCTAGGGTTTGGCTGTCCTCGCCCTCTGTAATATTCCCTGGCGAAGCTTTGGAAATAGCACAAAAAAATAATGAACAATTCAAACAAATAAGCAAATGTAACGATGCTGATTGTTTACGAAGCAAATCGTCAATTGAAATTTTATCTGCAACACCTGACACTTGGCTCGGCAGCACCGTTCACACCCTGCCGCAATTGGACGAGTTCAAGCGGTCCTGGTTGGTGCTCGATGGCGACTACCTGCGAATTCACGCTTACGAAAGTTGGGAAGCTCAAAAGGAGGCCAAAGAAATCGGCAAGGACAAAGTTTTCAAACCCATAGTGTTCGGAACAACGCAACACTCCGGTCACTCCGATATTTTGCTTAAGCGACACATAAACTGGACCGCGGAATTAGTAGAGCGCGAGGTAAACGAGAGCCTCATCGGGGACAAAAATTTGACCGAAGCGGTATTCAAGCATTACAATAAGACATACGAAGGTCTCGTGGAATTGATCTCGTCCATCCGCACGCTGTGCCCGCTGGTGACGCTGGCGCGCCTGCGCCTGCGCGCGCCTCTGTACGTGGCGCGCAGCACCGGCGCGCGCTCCGCCGTCGCCGGCATCGACGCGGACGTCGAAGCTATTCTTGGGACCTTCGACTCGGAAACGCCCGAGCAGCGGCGGTTCATGGCAGCTATGCAGCAGCTGTTCTACTACTTCGTGTGGCACGGCCGCCTGCCCGGCCCGGAGTCGGGGCTCGTCGCCGTCGGGCAGGACTTGCTTCCGCTTCCCGGTTTGCCGGTGTGCGACTTGCTAATACGGGAGGACATCGTTCCTCGATACGCGCACGTCGATTAAATGCGTCGGAGCATGTTCATACGGCTGATTAAGTGTAATATGTTATAGAGCTTTTCTTTATTTTCTTTCTAATAAGTGATTTCATATGTGTAGCTTTGTTTCGTTTTGTACTTAATGTGCACCTTTGTAGATTTAGAAATGATGGATAAATTTCCCACAACGAAACTAGTGATGGAACCACATCTGTTCATTATTGTTAATAACAGCAGCAGTGGTAACAAATGAACCCGTTTAATATTAATTTTAATTGATGCTTAGATATCTTCCTAACCTATTTGATATTTATTATATCGTAAAAATAGTAGGAAAGTTTTTTACTTGATTTGTTAACATGTAATACGCATATAACATGTTAACCACACATTAAGTTAGTTTATGAACTTACCAAAGCAATACAAAGGCTGATTTACTGCATTTCCATAAATGTTACTAAAACACTTTTTCTGTCATTATTGAATGTGATTATTAAAATGATCAGTATTACAACATTTCTCGTTACCATGACTTATCCCAATGTGTAATATCTAAGTATTTAAGGTACAAATGAGTGTTTGTGTTGTTAAGTAAAGGTGTGTTCATACATTGCATCTCTCACATGTTTAGTCATAATATTAAAACTTTGTGTTCATGTCTTAATACCTACTTGTGATTTTATTTAAAGTCTGACATATCCAAAGAGTGATTTTGAGGATAATTTTATAGTATTTGTTCGCTGTAGGTAATAGTATGATAAGTAGCATTTGTACTCCTACTGTGTGAAGTAGATTTGTAATGAATTATACAATATTTATTATTAATAATTATCTTGCCATTATTATTACGCAAAAGTGATAAATTATGAGAATCTTGTAAAACATCATCTATATACGTTTTAAATGCCTTTTTAGGCTTTTCTATGTCGATTGAATGAAGCCAGCCACTCATCGCTAATGTGTGTGTTTAAGTGTTTATACTACACAGAACCAAATATCAGAAAGCTAACTTTGTTTACTAGACCATCGGGGCGACCGCAACAGGCACTCTATCAGTTATTTCCGTCAAGTAACATTTGTACTAGTGCTCCTGATCTGTCACTGATGTTTTTTGCTTTAAAGTTTTGTAATATGTATTGTCGTATTTTGTCTTGAATGATAAATAAAATGATAAAAATACTGTGTTCTCTATGTGAATACTCAAAATGAAATTGTTATTTCTATTGTAGGTTTTTACAATTAACTTGCCAATAATTTTAGTGTTTCGATGCATCAATGTTCTCATGTGTATATTTATGTTAATCTATTAGGATAAAATTTACTGCAATATGCTTGATTTTGTAAATTGGTATTTAAAATAAAAATTGTAATGGCAAATTCGTTTGTTTTATTTCGCCCTTATAGTTTAAACTTCAATTACAACATTAAAACAGAATGAAGAGGTGTTCATTCAGGGCGACTATTGCTTGATCAATACATTCATTGAAAGATATTTATTGCTATAATAATCAGGGATGTTAAGGAGCTCCCTAACCGGAACTATCGGATATCCGATATAATAGTCTAACCGTAACCGAATCCGATATAAAAGTTTCGGATAATTTTGGATGGGAGCGGAATCTAAATGAGACACGCTGTGGCACATTGTTTTCGATCGGTTAACATATTAGAAGCGTGCTTCCTTTGCATAAATATTCATAACCGAAATTGTCCAAAACTAACGGATAATCAGAAATGATTTCATATTCGTATCCGTTATTATTATTGTCATTATGGTATAAAATAAGTAAAACAGTTTTAACTTGCAAAAATATGACCAATTCGCATGTGTGAGTTAGATCACAGACTCCTTATAAGGGAATTATAAAAACGGTTAAATAAAAAACTTGAGTTCAAATAATTTAATAAAGAAAACATTACACGTATGTAGATATTTGTTTATACCAAATAAGTAGAACAAGTAATACGTGTACACGTAATATAATTTAATAAAACATGTTAACGAATGAGAATATTTAAAACGCACATTAAACACTAGTAGTATAAAATCAAATAAATAATTAATCACCACTTAACCATATCATCAAACATGTTATCAAAAACAATAAAAATGACACAAACCGCTAAAGTTAGGTTTTATCATTTCTGAAAAAATTCTAATGATTACGTTCTCGCAAAGGGGATATTATAATATTATTTTGTACATTTTCTTTTCCTAACTTTTGTGCCTTCCTCGATAAGGAAGGCGATTTTGTCATGCTCTTTGGTGTTTGCTCCATATCTCTCTTCATTTTGTCAATAATAGACGACTGCTTGGCAACTGTCATGCTCAGTTCTTCATTTTCTTGCCGAAGCAGGGACAATTCAACCACCAACGATTGCTGATCTTGAATCTACATGAAATTAAATAAAGTCATATTAATGTTACGTAACCCAATCTTGATCAATATCACGGTGTTTATCTCCAGATATGTAGAATAGAATATATAGATGTATAGAATCTCCAACTAAATTATAAGCCCATTAAGAGCGAGAACCCGTCTAGTGACACCTATTTCTAGAGTAATAGAGTAATATCCCCTAATTTAAAATTACCGATATCGACCCTTCTATTGTTCTACTGTTGGAACATGGGTCCCCGCTCAAATGGGAGGGGGGTTAAGTGCATAGTCTGCCACACCGGCCAAGTGCGGGATGGCAGATTTCACACCCATTAGAAATTTTTTTTGAGAACTCCAAGGTGTGCGGGTTGTCGCACGATATTATCCTTCGCCGTCATAGAAGATGATTTTAAACTTAAAACGCACATTTTAAGAGCGCGCCAGGGATTTGAACCCGGTCGCCAGGATTGATTGCTGTTTTAAAATCTAAAATATACCAAAAATATTGTTTTAAAATCTATAATAGTTCGTAGAGCATGAGAATAAAGTCAAACCTGTTGCTGGAGGCAGCGGTTGTCGCTCTCCAGGCGCGCCATCTCGGCCGCGGCGTGCGCCAGCAGCGCGCGCGACTGCTCGGCGGCCGCAGTGGCCTGCCCCGCGTGTTCCTTTGCCAATTCGCACAGAACCCTTTTTTTCTCCACCTTCATCGCAATAAAGGAAATTTGTTTTAGGCTTCGTATTTTAAAAGGTAGCTTAATCAATGGGTAAAGACTTCATTTAAAGTACAAGTAAACTTCAAGTAAATTTAAGATAAATCATCTATTTAATAGGCTTAGTATCAAAAACTGAGTATGTTTTGATTGTTCATATAAGAATAATGCTAAGAAATGCTTTCCATGGTTTTCCAGATATTACAGTTAAATGACTAGGGAAGCATCAGTTGCTCATTGCATAGAAAACATATGATAATTTCTATCATAATACGAAAAAACATATTACCTCATCCTGAAGCATCTGAATCTGAGATTTCGATTCTTTTTTAATTATCTCAACATCTTCTATTAGCTCATTTTTTATAGATCCCAATTCGCGATATGCCTCTTTTTCAACATTTTGTAAACTTTCAATTAAAGAGACATTATGTTCCATTATACGATTATGTTCTTTAGCTAGTGCTGCTTTCGATTTTAAGATGTTGACGAGTGCTTCCTTATATTCTGTACATTCTATGACTGTGTTATTTAAAGTATTTTTGTAAGATGCCAGTTCATTTTCGAGCAGTTCTTGGGAATTTGTTAATGATTGGACTTTGTTCTCTAAGTGTTCCAATTCATTATCAGATTCTCTAAGTCGCATGCTCAAAACTTGAACTATGTCTCTTGTAACTGATAAAGATAGTTCAAACTTTTGTTTTTCTTTGACAATTTTGTCAATTTCCATAGTGAGTAAATTCTTTTCATTTTCAAAATTAGTAAGTCTTTTCTTAATGTCCTCTTGAAGTTCCTCTATTTCGTTCATTAGTTTCATTTTTTCTGTTTGAATGGAATTGTTATCATTCTGTAAATTATTAATATCTCTTTGCATAATAGCTTTTTGTTCCTCATTCTTTTTCAAGGTGTATTTCAAATCTTGTATCTCAATTTCTAATGACTGGATATTTTTATGTTGTTGATTGCAATGCTCTTGAATGCTCCTGCTGCGCTCTTCAAATTGTATCTCGCATAAGCGCAATTTCTCATGAGTGGCTTCATCTATTTGCTCCAATTTTGCTTTCATTTCCTGATCTTTAACTATAATATCTTGTTGTAATTCATGAATTTTTTCATCTTTTTCCTTGATTATTTGATGTTTGATTAATTCTATAGAATTATTAAATTTCTCTCTTATATGCTCTTGTTCAGTTTTAGATTTACATATCAAAGTTTGTTTTTCTTCTTCAAATTTAGCCTTAATAGTTTCTAATTCTGCTTTATATTCTCGCCTAATACTTTCATTTGCTTCTAAAGCTAATGCATGATGACCTTTTACCATTTCAAGTCTTTGTTTAGTTTCCTCCAAGCATGATTCCATATCCGTCAATTTCTTCTGCAAATCCTCACAAAGACTATCTCTAATAGTAATTAAGTCCTCTAGTGACGTTAATTCGACTTGTTTACTGCTGACCTCCTCCTCTAACTTTTCACACTGTTTTTCTAATTCACATATTTTGCATTGCAAAGCATTGATAACCATATCTGTTTTATCACCAGTATTTTTAAAAACAATGTTCTGTATATTTTCATCATGCAAACTTATTTGGAAAAATTGTTTATCTAAATTATCGACAGTAATTTCAGTATTATTTGAATGCTGTTTTGAAAGTTTTTGCAATTTGGATATTTCATTTTTTAATTCTTCAATCTGTTTATTGTATTCTGCTATAGTAAAGTCCTTGTTTCTGTAAAAATACTTGTATAGTTTAATTGTGTTGCAACTGCATCAACTATTTATTATCAGGTATTACAGGCAAGTTGTATTTTATTTACTGTTTATTTAATGACTAACTCATGCACAATTTTCTGTGAAAAAAGTATTTGGATCTCAGCCACCAATATCATGTCTTTAGAGTTTCCACATTTGTATAAATATTAAGATTTAAAGTACAGCCTTTTTATTAAAAAAAAATGTTGTCTAAGTATGTGAAATCTGCCAAGCCTCACTCAGAGAGCGGGGAAAAAGGCCTTTACCCTCACATTCTCAAGATATGTATTCCAACAGTGAAATGAAAATAATGTAAAAAAACAAATTTTACATTCCATGTAGTTCATTGATTCCATATATGAATAGATAACATCGATTTTCTAGTGGACTAACAGATTATTAGTTTTAAGATAGTACTAATCTTGGTTGAATGATTATAAAAAAGGTTTTGAACAGATGTATATAAATATATATATTAAGATGGTCCTTATATTACCTTATTTCAACTTCCTGTGCTTTCATGAGTTCATCTTGTATAACATTTTTTTTATCCTTGCTGAAGTTGTTTTTGGACGGTAGCAGCAACTTTTTAATACTGTTAGCTCCTCTGTCTGAGACTGCATTTTTGACTGGTTTAGGCTGTACACAGACATTAAATTTTACAAGGTTATATCACATCACAACAATGTTGAATAAGTTATTTCTAAGACTACAATGCTTACACATCAGTTGCATCATTTGTTTTAAAGCAATTTGTATGTTTGGTTTGTTATAATAAAAATATTGATTCTATAATTAGAACAGATGCTTTGGTTTTATTTATGTTTATGATATTCATAAAAAAAAATGTACAGTTCTTTTATATTTCAATTCAAAGACTTCTGTACGTGGAGACATTAAAAGTCTGTACTTCTATGGAAATATCAGATAAATATGAAATATTTCACACCACGTTCATTCTTGTGTGGGTTGCTATGTGTGACAGTTACACAAGTGGAAAAAGCACTTACAGTGATAAAGGATTTAGTGCTAGGCACAGAACTGCATGTTGATTGTGTTTCTGTATTCGATCTTACTGTTTTAACAGAGCTTATTTTAACTTTACATGTCGACGGAGTTCTGCTTGGAATTTTCTCAGTTACTGCTTTTATCTGTGTCTTTTGTTGATTCTTGGTAGATCCTATAACATTCATAATCATTACAACCCCTAATATTCATAAATCTACTATGAAACATTTAAGTAAGTGATTGCAAATTAAAATCACTAACTTAATATAAAATTAAATTAGAAATGTTTCTTTTATAAGTGCACTGAATACTTACTTATTATTCAAATAGAAAAATCGGAAAAAAGAATACTATCTTATGTGCTTACGATTCCCATGCAGCTATATGATCTATTATTTTATGCTAGAATTCTAGAAACCCCAGTTAGTTTCAAAATGCAATATTTATTCTTAAAAACCGACAACTTACTATTATATAGTGCACTACTAAAGTTCTTTATTTTAGCTACGATAAATGTACTTACCGATAGTTTCAAATCGTTTTGCCTTTGAAAACATAGTTTTAAGTTTTAATAATGTGAATATCGACCGTTAACGACCGCTATTCAATCTAAAACTCAAATAGACTTATGTCTTCATTCACACATCACTGCGCGCAACCCTATTGTATTCTGTATCCCCACTTGGACTCAACACGACTGTTATGAAAATGACAGATATCTACGCGCGAAAATTTGTTACAGTTCTTAACGGCTATATTGCAAGACGCAGAAATCAACTTGACACCTGCGTGGAACGCGCTTACATCACGTTGGATGCCTACTGTGCTAAACATTTTGTCAGTCAGTAGGTCAGTACATCAAATACGTCAATATAGCGAGGTGTCTAGTTAATTTATGCGAGTTATGTTTTCCATACTACGCATGATAGTTTTCAAAACCCGAATCAATATCTTTAATATAATAAAATTAGTGAAATTATACGAAGCCATACTTCATAATAATAGAACTTACTGTTTAATGGTATTAAAGAAATCATTTTAGTTTTTTTTTTCGGAAAATATAAAATAATTCTTATGAACTAAAAATTTTGTTCTATTCGTTAATTAATGTATAATTATGTCCAGTATATCACTTCAAAATATCAGAATAATAACAGAAATTCCTTTTGTTTTAAAAATAATATTCTGGGAATACCTACATGAAGTTATTAATTTAGTCATGGTGAACATATGACGATGTTCACATTAATTCTTTTTGTACTTTTTTACTTTGTAACCTAAACAGTAAAACACATTATATTAAAAATAACAGAACTACACTTCTGTAATCCTCGTAAAGGTAGACAGAGTTGTGTAGTATAGTAATCCGTAATCCAGACTTAGAACCACTACTAGATTTTTAAGGTATAAGTTTTACCAGTATGTGACTCAGAATTTGGAACCAAGATCTGTTTATCAGTAGTTGTGCTTGCAACCGCTGGTCCAACGAGGCAGTCATTGTATTAAAAATAATTATAACTAATTAAATTGAACGTATTCAAACCTTTTCTATTTTTGGAAATCTAATAAGATAGTGGGGTAGACAGAGAGTACGGAGTGCCAAATATCTCTATCCTTACAGACCTGCCGCACCTCTTCCACATTCATAACTCATAACTCCGTACTTTCTGCCTACCCCGTAACGGACCTGGTGTGAAGATATGTATGTATGTATGTAATAAGATAATGAATAATAAAGATTGCTATATGATAAAATTATTGCCGAATTCTAATTAAATACGTATATTTTATATTTTACACATATTTTAGTAGAGTTAAGGGAGGCTAACCGCAGTGACTTGCAGGAATACAGTAGCGCGTTCAGTAATTACGCGACAGAAGTGGTTCAGCATCGCTATTAACGCGCGAGTCTCTCTGGAGGAATCGGGCACAAAAACCAGTGGCATCGCGGTCTTGTGGCTTTGAACGGTCAGAATCGATAGTATAGCGAAACAAAAGCCACGCCGCATAAAGCCCATAGTGATATAAGTTTGTGCTACATGGGCGAAGGTATACATCTAGCGACTGCATTGCCACTATGAGATGTTCATGTCCTGATTGTATTCTGGAGAAAGTCACAGTGGGCTACCTCTTTAAGATGAACCAAAACAACGACTACAAATTCAAATTCACCAAAGCAGCAGTTTAAGGTGACCTTAAGTACAAATAAATAAGCAAAAAAAAGTTCAATTAATTTTATTTCTTCATGATGTCATAGACATTTTCTGTTATGCTAAAGTAGTTGTAGTAGAAGTTACTGCAAAGGTAGATGAGAGACTCTCATCCGTAATGCTCCTAGAAGTAGGAGCAGCCCTGTGCTACATGGATGGAGGGGGTGGTGGTACTGGCAGCAATGGTGGTGGAGGTGGTACCCCCATCATTGGTGCACCTGGTGGAGGTGGCAGCCGTATGCCATGGTTTTCCCACATCTTTGGTGGAGGGGGAGGCATTCGTAAGGCTTCCATCTTAAAAGCAAACTGTAGGAAAAACTGCTTTGTATCTTTATTCCAATGTGTCCAGAATTTTGAATCATGTTTCTCAACTTCTCGACTAGGTACTTTAAAGGCTATTGTCTCATAGGGTTCTGCAGCAAAGAGTAAGTACTGCCAACGACGATCTGGAGGTTCAATCTTCTGTTCATAAGCCGACATGAAGCGGTGCCTGGGTTGTACACCTTCAGCAATTTCTGAAATAATGAAATTACATACATTTCTACAATTTATAATAGAATGTTTCCTACTGCCTATATTTAACATAATTCCTACTGCCCAAAAGTTAACTAGCAGAGAATGCTGTTAGCATTAAGTCCACCTTTTTATTTATATATTTTTTTGTAAGGTTAAAATAAATAATGTATAAATGCAGGTCTTTTAAAGACATAACAATTAAAGGAAAGACATCTATCACAACAGTCATCCGCTTATTGAAACAGAGACCAAAGTCAATATAGAAATGAAAAATTTGTGTATGATGAATCCTATGAATGGTATAGTTCAGACAGATATTTATTGTATTGAATATTATTAACTAAATGCCACCCTGGACGAACACATCTAGGGTGGCAGTTACACTTGCAACCAACAGGTTGCAAGTGTAACTGCTGATCAAGGGGGTGACTACCTATTCCATAGTGGGACACACACCTAACTGGTGAAATATGGGAATGTACTACACTACTAATCATTACATGCATATTTACAAAAAGGCTGTTGGTTATAATAATGTTTAGATTATAAATAAAAAAATATGATATACAGATATTTTACCTGGATAGTCAACTTGAAAAAGCAGACTTTGCTGGCCATTTTCAGGATCTTTCTGCTTTGTTACTCTATAACCTGGTCTACCGATCTTGACAAATTTCTTTGGTTCTATCCTCGGTTTCTCAGGTGCTAATTGTTGGGGAGCTTCTTTGGCTTCTTTAGCAGCTCTACGAGCTAAGTTAGCTTGATGTTTTTTTCCTTGAGTGTGGGCCAAGTAGCTGCCCTCGTTGTTGTGCAGTGTAAGACATAACTTACATTCATACGACCCTATAAAATAACACATATCATTGCAGCAATTATAAAAAAATAATAAAATTGCTAAAATTATTTACATAAATTTATGACAGATAAAGCGGCAGTATATACCTAAATGATTTTTCATAAAATAAGGATCTTTATTCAAATCGATCGTTTCTAACGCGAGTTGCCGAAGTCTCTCGCGTCGGTCCCTGTTGCTTTCCGACCATGATGCTACGCCTCCACCTCCAGTCTTCCCGCCAGGGCGGTTTTGGAAATCCATTATTTAACAAAGAAGAGAATGCAAAAATCACAGTACAATCAAAACAAGGTAATACATTATAAGAGCTGGACAAATTTGATTTATTGAAATTAAAGCCACCCAAGCACAATTAGTGAAGTGACAGACTGACAGATAATATACTACACATAACTTAATGACAGCACTACATGTAATGCTCATTGGGCTTGAGTTAAAAAGAAGTCTTTTTTATTTGCTTAGAAGTACTAAAACTTTTACATTAATTGAAATTTATTCTTCTTTGAATGTTGCTAGTGTTAGCCCCATTATCAATCAAACTCCTCTAATAATTTTACTCTAATAATTTTTACTTTACTCTAATAATTTATAG
>DWEI01002309.1:0-14595 GCA_018245875.1 Mysoria ambigua | reverse complement strand
TATAATAATATTAATTTAAAAAATTAAAAAATCCACTCAGTTAAATGATACGTTTCTTTATTAACAAAGCTTGAATTAATGATGGTGTTTCGGCGACACTCGCGCGTAAATTAAGATGAAATCAACTTTCGTCATGATAATACATAAATAATAAACACCTGCGTCGTGTAGCTTACATTTGACTTCGATAACGAAATGACAAATATTTTAATAGAACAATCTTGAACATGCCATTCTTTTTCTAGATGATAAAGTATGAGATCGCCCGTTGCGATGTTAATCTCATTCACGATTCGCTCGTTGTCCCACGTTATATACGAGTATATAAAAATGTGCTTTTTAATTGCAATACGGTCCTATTGAAAATACGTAAATGGTAGCCGACGGTCTGTTTTTAGACGTGTATTGTGAAGAACTCTTGTAACGTAACATCGCCCTTGTAATGAATATACTTTTAAATTTTATTGTTGCATTTGGTCTTCTTTTTTTCTATGTGACAGAATTGGTTGATAGGACAACGTATATAAAAGCAAAACTTTAAATTTTTTCAATGAAGGGATTTAGAGAGGTTGCCAATTTGCAAACAGCTAAGTGGCCGCTGTCGCCCTTAGACGTTCTGCAATTGACCTTGATGGCTGTAGGGCTATCACAATCAGTTATTCTACTTGGGTCAAATTAATAACATCATTAGTTAGTGTCAAATTGTTGACAAGCCTGTTGTAATAGGAATGTTAGATTTGTTTTTTTTTTTACATTAAACAAAATAAACAAAAATGAAGAACAAGAAATAGTCGTAGATCAATTCTAGTCTATTTCGGTGGAATTGGAAAAAATGACTGGTCACTTGTTTTTTTCTTCGTCCGGCCGGTACTAATCGATGTCGGTATTAGAGGCCAGACGGTAATAGAGCCTGTCGCCACGTAATCACCGTGTCCCCTGATACATAATGTATTATTGATATCGTGTCATAGATCAGTCTGACTCTATCCACTCTACCGACTCTAGCTCTACGCTAATACGGCTTAAGAGTAACATCGATGGCTAATGATGATTTGTCTTAAGCACAACATATCAAAAGATAAATTCGTTCGTACGTCGTATCTAAATTGGTTTTCTTTTTCTCCATTCAGTAAGAAATAGATTAGTTAATGGAAAATCCAGTTTTGCAGGCGTCTCTTATATATAAGGTGGCATAATACTTACGATAATAAATTTCTAATAATCGGTTTGTACGATAAAATTGAACTCTACATTGTACTCTACAATGATCTCTCAGAGCTACTAACATTGTAGGCTCTAAACACCAATAAGGCTGTTTACAAAGCGAAGCGGTGCCTTTTATTTCGCCGCCGCTAAAAAACGAGAGGCGTGTCCAATCATACTGCCATCAGTTTGCGTCAGACTTATAGAGACATTTCAGCTGAGCCGCTCGTTCCAGAGGTGGAATTGATTTGGGACGCATTTCCGGAGGGGTTTTTTTAATACTTATCCTACACGGTACTTACCGCCCTACCATGCATAAAGCACGTAAGCTCAGCGCTAAAATATTGATTATTGATAAGTGCTTAAAGATTTCGTGCATGCATTATAAAGTCCTTCGATTTCTATTTACAGCGATTTAATGTTTGACTGGAAGTGTCGTCACGACTTAATAAAATTTTTAAAAGTTTTCATCGATAGGACCACAAGTAGTTTAGGTTATAATAAACACATTAATGCAATCGTCAAGCTCAGTGAGTGGAAGTTTTTAAATTAATCAACATCAATGCAATTATTACCATAAATGAAGTGCAGTAACCGTGATATGATGTGAATTGAATTCGGACCGAACAGATGGAAGCAATCAATACAGTAATGTGGCATTCAATGGAGTTTTAAAGGTGAAGCATAAGGAATAAAACGATATGGCCACTTTAATAATAGACGTGCTCGGGTCGCGGTGACATTTGCACGAGCCACCCTCGATCTCGCACATGTGATTACAAGCAATAAAACGTGCAAAGGTCGTAAGTGAGACATCGAAGTGAATTATACACGTATAATACATTTTTTCTTCATATAAAAGATATCAACGCGCTGTTAATGATGTACTCGTGCAATCGTAATGTTTATCGCGAGCAAGGACATGAAACATTACTAGAGTAATAACTTCAACACGGGTGTATCATTACTGTTTGAGAGATAACTTGATGTCTTCATTTAAGTACTTGTACGTACATTTAATAAATAGGTGCCTTAAAGTAATCTCTGTGTTTTGCTAGTCATAAGATTTAATATACCAGTCCATTACGAGCCTTATCTCCGCTCGCAACTTTTACAATTACAACCATCGCCGCGTAATTATTCGTGCAACGGCGCAGCTGTAGTAAATGTTTGATAAGATACTAATATTATAACGTCACGCCCGATCCGTTACGGAGTAGGCAGACAGTGCCGAGTATCCAAGATCTCTACCTCACAGACTTGAAATGTTTCTATATTTATCCCTCTCCTTATACGTGAGCGAGGGGATTTTGTAATCTTCGAAACTCGAAACATCGTCCATAAATTCCCATTACGGACTTTATACAAAATGTCATGCGTTTTGTATCGAAATGATTGTATCTCTGAATCTCGTAAAGTGCATGTTGTGCGTACGTGTAGCGAGACGGGCTCAACGTCAGAACGTCGTAAGTGCTTGGTACTCGCTAGCAGTGTGAAGTGTGTGACTGTCTGACTAAGGTGTTGGTTGAAGTCAGAGTCGGATTGATGATTTAGAAAAATAAATTTTAATATGTGAAATATAGATTCTAGTACTTTTATTTATCACACATCTAAGACTTTTATTTATTAAATGTACGGAACATTTGGTGACATTATTTGACACGATCTTAAAAGGCGATTTCTCAACGAATGCGTCTTACAAATTAAACTGGTAATATGCACTTAAATTTCAACTTACCATATAAATCAATCATTTAACTACAACACATCATATGTATCTAGGGAAGAATGAAATATTTAAATGCAGAGAGTGATAAATATATCAAAAACATCAGCAGTAAGCATCAGATCTGTAAACATTTGTTCATATAATAAACACTACATCGAATTATTAACGTTAATGTTGAAGCTAACGTGATTACTTAATGTATATGAAGTCAATATTGATATATTATTTGTCAAAGAAAGAACTCCAGCAATAGGCTTATGATGATGATGAAGTTAACAATAACGTATCAACTGCTAGAAAAGAGAAAATATTTATTTATTTAACAATACACACGCTGTTGACTGTAGTTTCATCTTGTGGAAAGCGAGATGCCGTCTAGGATGTAATACGTTTCCATAGAGAGTGCTTATTCACATTTGTCATGAAGGGATGTCATGTCAGGGAGTTTTTCAGTTTGGCACTATTTAGCGGAAATGATTTATCTAAACGCTTCGTCCTGCTCAAATAAGTTTAAGAGATGTAATTTATAGCAGTATAACAGGTAACGAAAATCTTATAAACTAAACATGGCCGACAGGGGATGATTCAGGTCAAACTAATGATGCTAAGTTAGAGAAGGCATAGTTAAAGGCACAGAAGACAAAGCAGTTAAATATATTTAAAGTTTTCGGGAATGTGGAAAATTATATGAAACAGAATAGATAATAACGGCCCTGTTTGACGATCGCGCGAGGTCGTGGCGAGAGGAAATTAAGTTATTACTGGGAACGGCGAGCGTTATTTAATTAATGCGTAGCCGGAATGACACAATGGCTCAATTGTTCGACGAGCGGCGGGTCGCCTGCGCGCGCACACCCGGCTAAATATGAATAGAAAGTATTTTGTTTTAATATAACTCGGTTGAAGCAGTTCGTTTTCAGCATTACAGTACGCTAATGAGCATGATGATGATTAATAAATAACCTTTTATTATCTCAGTACTGAATACATCTCACCTCATGAAACGGTAAAAGTCAAATATCAAGTGGTTAGACTTTAGCGAATAACTTTAGAGTACATTGTCGCGAACCCTGAAGTGCGTGAATTTCCTCGTTATGTTCTGATATGTACGGTAAAATACGTTGATCACGTGTGCAACGGTAGGTATACAACTTGGAGAAAATTGTGGAGAACGCAAAGATGTATATTCCTTACGTTCTTCTCCGCCGTTACAACACGAGACAATTAATTATGAAAACGAGCGTAATTGCGAGTGAGGTGCGCGTGCTAGAATTTCGTGTGGGAGTTTCAAAAATTTAACAAAACTTAAGTAACGGATACCAGGTGAAGCGCTCCAGTACAAATTACTTGTCAGAAAGAAGACGATCGAAAATGAATAAACAAACGGTAGCAAAAGACGCCGCCAGCCCAAGAGCGAACCCGTTCTTTAGTCTAGAAAATGAATAGACTCTCTTAATCAAAATATTTAGATAATCACTGTGAAGCTTTCGCACCCTACTGATGGGTGTTTTGCGGAATTAAAATAAAAGGACTGTATTTTATAGGCGTTGGTATAATAGTCGAATGGAATGACAGTAGTTTACAAAATTTAACATATAAAAGATTAGTGACACCCTCAGACACAGTTATTATTACTGGTAGCGCATACATTTAAAATTAAATGTAAAAGAATTTATTTAAAAAATGATTTTTTTAAAGAGCTCTGAACAATCACCATAGATTAAGAAATAAAAACCAAAGCAAAAATACGTTAAGGAATCATTACTCTTTAATTACACTACATTGTACTGTTATGAACATAAAATATATTGTTTTGATTTTTTTATTGTATAGAATCTACCTAAAAATTAAAATATAAAAGATGAAACGGACTACCATTTATCCTAGGCATGTGTAAGTATTGTCGATGAGTGTGAAGAGATGCATCACGTCTCTATGGCAACGGCTGGCCGGCCATCTTGCCCGGCTTTTTGTGTCCGGGACCACCCAGCACGAATCGCTGCATTATTTTATTGTATAATAAACAAATTTATTGCTGCATATGTCTATTTATGTTTTTATTTATAAGCGTCCCGTGCAGCTATACACGTTTTAGTAAGCCTCGGTGGCTTAATACAAATTATAAATACAAATGTTAGTTAGCACAAAAAATTTAATCGCTTTTATTATAACAAATGTCCAATAGACATTTGTTTGGAATTTTAAAGTACAACACGAGAAAGATTAAATTAATTGTCACAGTTTCATAAACAAATCCGTCCACAGATGTCTTTTTACATATCATGCGTGAAACCTTGAACCGCGCGTAACACACCGACTATTACTTGTAACATTTTACACCGTGTCTAATGCGCCGCGTTTATCAATGTGTTACGCAATCACACTGCAGCCGGCCGCTGTAATTGTAAATAGAATATACGCACATTAATTATGTTGGTCTAGCGATTGTATAGGTCGTGAATTAATTATTTACAGCCTGTTCAATATGCAACCTATTTACAATTTATAAAGTCAGTTGTATAATCAAACTATTGGCACAATCACGTTAAGCATTCATCCCACATTTCAGTTTTAACTAAGTTTGCCACAAAAAATATATTCTGTTTGCCATAAAAGGAACATATCGGAGAATCTCACATTATAAATGCAGCAGTGTAGGGAAACCATGCGTCATGTTTGTAGTATAATACTTTTAGTCGTGCCTTATCTAATCGTCTAAAAATAAATATATTTAATAACGCATTTCTTTATATTCGAAATATTCTCAAATGATTGACGGATGAAGAGTATTACCTCGCTTGCTGTAACAAATAAATAAACATGCTTTGTGAAAAATTTTCATCATATTACACAAACAAACTACAGATTTATTATTTACTAGATCTGCTCGCAGCTTCGCCCGGTTAAAAATTACTGTGTTACAAAGTTTTTCCCGCGTAAATACCGACCTCGTGTGAGTTCTAGGATGAAATGTAGCTTATATGTTGCTCTACCGAGAAAAGAAAAAAATAAATACCCAGCCAAAAAAGATGAGCAGGCGAGCTAGGGGTGAGAGCCGAGGGGCGCAACGGGGCAAGGGCGCTCGGTATATCCTACTTTCGTATACTTGATATTTTGTACAATTCACAGAATATATTTATAAATTTATATAAATAAGAAAGAGTTTAAACGTTTATACATATCCCAATTATCCTCGACACATGTAATATCCGAAGAAGTAGGAAGAGAGGGTAATAGACTATGGAATAGGTGGTGGGTCAATTGCCATACACCGAGTCCCAGTCTTAAGTTAAAAAGAAACCAATAGTGCCCGCTTGAAACCCACACGACTAACGAGACAATTAACTTTACATTTTTCTTATATTTCTAATTTAAACAATGCTTTAATCTTCACCTTCCATCGCGGATTACAACCATCTGACTGATATGGCTACTAAAATCTCCATCAAATATCCTTTTATCTCCAATTTATGACAACATATGCTTATCCGTTATTTATGTAAAATAGATATTCAACCTACACAGCAGCGTTGTAGCAGATGTAGTGAATTATAAGGGCATTTAGATGCGTGTTCATGCCCCGGCGAGCATAGAGTCGTCAGGACCACCCACGGCGCCGCGGCTACCGGCTGCGGCGCTGCACGAGAGCTCGGGTGTGATGCGGCGCGCTCGGCACAATTCCACTTCGTCATATTGTACAGAGATCGAATGATAGACGACGCAGCGCTTGATTGATATCTCATAGCGAATCTCATCTCGCCTACATACTTATATACATATGTATAGTTGCATACCTTCCTTTCGTAGCCTACCCGTATATATCTGTAATTTAACTGTACATATGAACATGACATAGCATCACGCCAGTATTTCCCCGAAGGGTATGCGTGGAGTATAGTGTAATCCCACGTTTTTCCCGACATGCGTCTCATCATAAGTATTGAACTGCATGTACTAAATATACATATGTATATATATCATCGCTCCAGGGCCCTAACGGCGTAGCCAGAGAGACCCGAGTTCCAAATATCGTTATTCTTACAAACCTGCCGCGCCTTCTCCACATTCGTCATTCCCCTTATACATGCACGCCAGACTTCTGACTCTCCCATCACCCAATATCTGGCCTACTTCATCAATATAGGTGTTGTTTCTGGTACTAAACGTTTTACCTACATAGGCCCAAACTAGCTTTACCAGTTTCACTATAACGTTCATACACGCAACTATCGCCACTCGGCCAGATCGAGGACAGATATCTCAACTCCTTTTTTGGATTTCAACTCAATCAGACATCGCAACGGGAATTCAACGTATGGTATATCTTTCGGATTGCCAATTTCCCAAGAACTTCGTCATAAATATAAAGCTAAGTTTCCTCATAACTACAAAAGGGCCACTAATTATTCTATGAAACAAAAAAAAAACATTAATAGCAAATCTTAAAACATAATCGTTTTAAAATAATTTCAAACTTCCAAATCTAGTTAACAAGTAGTTACAACTGAACAAATGAGTATTTAATAAACTAACGTATTTTTCTAATCACTTTTTCCTATAAAAGAGTGGGAAGAGTGAAAAGAGAGAATGGGAAGAATTAAAAATAATCGTAGCAGAAGTAAGTTTGATCAGTACTTCGTTACATGGTGTTCTCTGCCTGCCTCATAAAAGACCTCGCGTGGAGATGTAATAATAATACGTAATAATTCTATGTACGTTCTCGATCGCAAACATTTCTCACTAAAATTGTCTTAAGCCACGCAGCGTCGGCCGCCTGTCACGACATTTGCGCACACTACGACTGTTTGCGCAATAAAATACTATCAGTTTCAGTCGGCATTCGCAATAAACTGAACATTGTATTGAATAAAGGTGTACGCGTCGCGTTGTCAGACCCGCGTTCAATTTACGCAACACGATAGCTTGCGTATTGTCGATTTATTTGCGTTATTTTGTCGCAAAATGCGGCTTTGCAGTTGTGTTGGTACGCCAACTGAATATTATATAAATTATTAAGTACTTAAATAAATGTTTTTGTATAACTTTCAACTGTACGTGTTTGATATGTAGACAATTAATATTTTGTTCATCAAGTGTTTGTCAATTTTAGAGAACAAAATCAGCAGTTTCTAATTACGATTTGTGGCGGGAAAAATGTTTTTAACGGGTCGTGTAGCTAGTCTCTATTGCGCTGTGGTATACAATTGCTACATACCATCGGTGAAGATAACAATTTGTTTTAAATCTGTTTATCGTGTCTCTAAGTCAGCAATTTATCCAATTAGGTGTCTCGCTGGCGGCGGCCACCCACGACGCGAGGCTGTTAAAGATAAATTATACATTATTTACTTGTGTTTATTTCGGGTCGCCGCGTGAACTGATTTGAACGGTTCATTAATATGTAAATTGAACTTGAGCGGACTACAATTGTTAATGACTAGTTATAGTTAAAATTTACTAATGTGTGTTCAATGTCAATATGTAAATAATTATTAAAACTATGTTTCATTATGTAGATAGGCATAGCCGTGTCGTTCGAAGTTTGTTAATGTTTAATTTAATAGGTTACAGTTGGTTAGCAGCGACACGAATTCTAAGCCGTACAATTTATTGCGGTGACTTCATTAATATTTAACGAACGATTTCAGTGTCACGCATTTTTTATCAGCGCGCCGTACGAGGTGCGAAACCATATAGCGTGCAACTTAACTAACTAGTGGGCAGCGCGGTTGATTTATGCCGCTGTCATTGTGCGGCGTGCGCGAACTGAGTAACACGTTCGATTTACGTCTTACTTTTTTTGTTAAACGCATATTGATACGTAACTTCACGCCTTTAATTCATGAAGAATGAGGCAAAGGAATGCAGAGCACTTCACCAGTTTCACCAGTTACGTTTACGTCACACTATGGAATAGATGGTGAGCTAATTGCCATGCATCGGGCACATATCCAGAATTCGAACCACTTATTTGTGGTGTTCTACCCGGGAATCGAACCCAGGACCTCCCGATCGGCAGTCGAACTTGCAACAAACACGACCAACGTAGCAGTTAAATATAATTAATTATTGTTTCAGTTGTATTACTGGTTGATCGTGTTAGTTGCCAGTCAATAGCCGCTCGGATTTGGGTCCTGGATTCAAAACCTGGGTCGGGCGTTACTGGTTTTTCTAATTCAGGTTTTCTAGTTGTGGATCAGAGTCCGAAAATGTGTCCGGTGTAGGGCAATGGGCTTACCACCTATTTCATAGTCAAATGTAAACGTAATTCCCCAGCTTAACACATCGGATATTAGAAGCGTGATGTTGCGTTTTAATTTTTCAACCTGCTCGATCTTTTCGTTATTAACATTGTGTCGTCCCGTGTCATCACGTGATCACTATCTATCACCTCGGGTTTTACAGACGAGAACTTACGCTACGTATATCTGCAGCCTGGAACCCACAGCAGACAGTCACATTTGAGATAGATGATTTTTAACCATAAAACATACTTTCACTGACCATAGATTGATGCTCTTTGGATGTAAGAGAGTATAAATATTTACATGATAAATACATGTTAGTAATATAAGAATATGCTTATTGTACGCATTGCTTATTGTCGCTTTGCGTCGCAAGGCTTTTAGTTAACGATGTTAATAAAAATGCACAAAACGACGTGTGCCTGCGCCAGTTTTGATATAACACCGGCAACTCCTTGTCTCATTATAATACTGAGTTACCATAGATTGTTTATTACACTGCATTGCCAATGGAAAAGTAATGTATTTATTGCGTTGTGTCATAATAAGCTTGCAATAAGTTACTCTAGCACACATTTTTGCATTAAAAAGTAGCAGTGTTTTACTAGAATAAGAATCATCTATCTTACATATCTTCACGCCGGGTCCCTTACGGGGTAGGCAGGGAGCACGGAATGCCAAATATCTCTATTCTTACAGACCTGCCGAGTCTCCTCCACGTGCATAACTCTTTTCTTTTCCAATCATCTATCTTGAATTGATAAAATTGGTAGTGGCTGTTGAAGTCTCTGATACTGTGGTGAAGACAATGATGAGAGTGACGAATATAGAAGCAACTCGTCAAACCGTAGAAGGAATTAATACTACTAATAATATAATAATGAAGTACAAAGTAATAAATGATTTGCTAAGAAATGACGAAAGGTGAGCTGCTCATATACAATATTTATAGATAATGAAGTTACAGTTATTTACATATATTTACGAGAATTTACAGTTATTTGCATAAATTTACAGATATTTACGTGAGTTTACAGTTATTTGCATAAATTTACACTCATTTACACGAATTTACAGCTATTTACATTTATTTACATTTAATTTCAGTCATTGATATATTTATATTTACAGGCATTTACAATTATTTACACACTTTTAAAGTTACTTACAGATAGCTAGGCATAATGTAAAAGGGCATAATATAATTTAAAATGGGTACTAAGCCCAAACGCGGATTATCTTCGTGTATGTTTACCCATTATTACAAGCACTGATCTTAGGCGGTAGAAATGAATGCAATTGTAGTGTAAGCTGACCCAGAGGAGTTGTTCCACGGCCATATATTATCTACATTATATATAATTTGTACGGAATTAAATCACGCATGCTTTTTGGGATAATTCTTCAAATTCAAAGGGAATCAAAAATACTTGATTAAAAAACTTAAATAATAACAAACTTAAAAATAGAATTATAATGATCATTAATATGATCATACTGTCATAAATTTGTTTATTACGAAACTGATATAAAATTTAAATGACACACTATGTTAAGGCACAACGTCCTCACATCCAATCCAACGGCCGCTCCGATTGATATACGGCTTCGAATTTACAGTGTCGTTAAAACTTGGTAATTATTCGTGTAACGTTGCGCCGCGTACCTACCCACAGAGCGTAGATTGTACGCTCCCCGCTGGCGCCGCGCACGCTTTACGAGCACGATAAAAATGTGCGGCGACGTGCGCGCGTCACTTGCACGCAGCGCTGCGTGTACGCCGATGAGTCGCCGTCGACGCGAGCGGCGCACTGGAAGCGCCTCCGCCGCGGCCGCGCGCGCTGACAGCTGAATAGGTATTAATTGCGCGTGCGTGTGATTATGTGATGACAATCAATGGAACTCCGCGATTATGATTCAGGTTTGGCAGAAAATTTAATATATCATTAGTGAATACGCTGCGCTTGCTTGCTTTGACAAGCCTCGCTTGCCGTTTCCGAAGGCTTCTGATATATGATAGACTATACAGAATAAATTGAATACTACAAAAAAGACAGAGAGTTTATATTGCACACACGTTATTGCAAAGTTAGTATCAGTTTTAAATTTTTGCAATAGTTTTCTCAATAGATTCACGTAATTTAACAATCATCGTAACATCACCCCTGTATTCCCCGAAGAGGTAAGCAGAAGAATGCTCTCGAACAATGTTTTGCCCACTAGGTACTGGTTGTGGATGGTAGACCACGGTTTCCTGCAGCGCCTTTGCCTCCCATAGGCGGCCAGAGCATACAGCTGTGCACAGGTATACTACACCATACCGCGATATGCCAGCAACAATAGACAATACAAACAACAATAAACAATACAAAAATAGTAGAACTCATGTACAGACTGTATAGATTTTACCAAGACCAGGAAAATAGTTCGGTGAACTGAAAAGGTAAATTTTGTTCGGCCTCTTCCTGTCAATCTATATCCACGTCGCGGGACATTGGCTAAAATTCTAACCAGCTCGCTGCGAGAACACCATAAATTTGTCAACGTCTCAGCTGTCGTCGGGCGGTTTCCATCTATTTACTAAGCGGCTGATCAGTGTTCGGAATCACAAATGTTCATTTTGGGTACAAGTGCATTTAATATTTCGCCAGCGGCACCTCCAGGCGGACATCTACGTAGAGTGCCATTGTTTTACTTTAAAATGATAATAGAATTTTAATTTGTAATGATCATGATGCTCACGACTCTAATTTATAATGAGAAGGACATAATTTCTTGTAGGCAGCGTCGTATAGTATTATCTCCGATATGCTGCCGGAAATTTGAAGTTACTTTGCCCGACATCGGATCGAACCCAGTACCTTTATTTCGTCAAATGAGCTATACCAAAGAGGCATTGAACGCTAACTTGTTAATGTCGCAATAACTTCTTGGAATTATAAAAAAGTTACTATTATGTACGCATAATTTGCAAAATGGCGCCACATTACAGAGATCAATTCTGCGTGTTTTATCCTCGCTGAACGGCTTTAAGAAGGAATTGAATTATAAAGACGTCCCGCTTAACGTATTAATTCACCAAATAAAACATTACAATAAATTGAAATCACTATTATTCGTAGAAATGTATAGATTAATCGGTTACGCTTAATAAATAATATTAATATGAATATTTATATGGTTTGAAACACAATTTAAATTAACCTATGAATTGCAAATATTGACAGTACTTATAGCATTATTCATATTGTCCGTCTTTGTAGTAGTAATAAGATTTATATTTGAGACGGAAGAGAAGTTAATAAAATAATATACTTTAAGTACAGCAATAAAACACAACAATTCCATATTTATCCCGATTCGTTAGTTTAAAAAAAACAATTGTTAAGTATGTTTTGGCTAATAAAGGCATTGCAATAAACCATCCCTTTAGTTACCGTAACGTCAAGCCGTAAAGCGGCGTAGCGTTCGATGTATTTATTAGGGGTGACAAAAAGCATTTTAATATAATTGAAATGTTCCATATTGTGGTCTCTATTTGGTCTCCCACGCGATGTTCTAAGAAGATGTACAAGGTGACGCCCCGCTGGGTTTTCGCTTTAAGTGTCAAAATGTCCACGTAAAACCACCCCGACGACATCAATAGTTTCCCCTGTGTTTTTTTCTCAATTCAAAACTGACGCTTATTCCCATAACAATAAGAATCACAGCTACAAACATTATTGTGCTTTTCATAGAAATTTGCGGTGCCCTATATCACGTGATAGATCTATTAGTCGAATTCCTGGCTCGCAGTAAACTTGATTCAATAGTAACGTTTATATTTTTAACGTTTCTACGAAGGTCTACTACGAAATAGGGTTGTCAGGTGCAACATAATAATAATGGCATAACGGCCGGTACGCGTTGAAGTAACTTATCAATTGGCTACATCTACATATGTGATATGATATACTCGTAAATAAATATTGAAAAGTTAGTCATGAAACAGGTTTGAGATAGTACTAGACGATACGACTCTATGTTTTTTGAGCACTTTAAACACCTAGAAACGCATGAATTGGGCCCAGGAATCTTTGAACGCGTACCATTATAGATGAGGCTTTGGGTAACAATACCAGCTTTAATCGAATTTAAACATTAATAAGTAACTTATTTTTGTCATCTTTACATTAGAATTTTTCACTGGCAACTTTATAATTACCGCTATATGTAATTCAAGATATACTATTAGAACCCTTCATTTATCCATCTATCTTATCTAGCATAACTGTTTACGTGGGTCGTCCTATAACTTTACGCTTAGTCCGCCGTATTTTGCACTCTGCCCGGGTACACCTCACGGCCCTCACCGGTGACGGGCAGCGGCGTAGGCGGTGCAAGACGTCCCACCTTACAATACCCAACTCGGATCCCCAACGTTGGAATTATGGAAAGCCCCCTATTAAAGTGTAGAAGAGCGCACATCCGGAGAGGCCTGTGATCAGTTAAGAGAAACTGATGATGAAGAGGTATTCTCGGGAGGTGCGGGTTCGATTCCACGGTTAAACATAAAAAAAAATTCTAATTTAGATTTTCCAGTACTCGTTCGGCGTCTGTATATGTGCCCGATGCATGGCAATAGGCCCACCACCTATTACATAGTGGGACGCAAACGTAACCGGTGAAACGTGGGAGTGCTTTGCATTCCTCTGCCTACCTCTTTGGGGATTACAGGCGTGAATTTACGTTACGATTTCACCTTAACACACGTTTGCTCCTTTAAATTTCGATGTAACTTAATACGCACAGGTCAAGAGACCAGACAAGAATTAATCAGTGAACGTGGAATTAATAAATATGAACAGTATATAACTATAACTCAAACGTTAATTATTACCGCAAGCTATATTCAATACGCGTGCCGCCAGCTTCACCGTGCACTAAATTTTATCGGACATTCAGACGTCGAATGTTTTATTTTCCGATCACACAGTTGTCAAATTGACATTAAAATGGCTGTATAACGGCTAGAATAATTATCGTTGACATCGCTCGAATATTAAGCAATGATTGTCTAATGGTCCGGAATTAGGTGGAATTAACTTCGATTATTCTATGTTCAATTGTTTGTTCGAACCTCCTAACATAATTGTTTAGTTTCAACTTAAATATCTGTTAAGTTACACTGTGCCGGCATAGCTAACTAATGTATCAACGCTTCAAATTTCGAGAGACTCTTGTCTAGCGACGAGAAAAGGGGTTGATGGGGAAGTACCACCCATAAATCATTACGTATGCACTCGTATATGTATTAGCGATCAAGTAGTTTTTGTGAGGTATAATGTATATTGTATAACGATATAATGTATATTGTATAATGTATATTGTATAATGTATATTGTATAATGTATATTGTATAATGTATATTGTATAATG
>DWEI01002308.1:0-14597 GCA_018245875.1 Mysoria ambigua | reverse complement strand
AGTATATAAATGAGCCCGGTTATCGGAGCGCCCCTACCCGCGAGCCCGCGACCGCGGCTGCCTCTCCACCAATCAGAGAAATCCTGAGTTTTCGTGACCATATATGGTATTGCGCTGCAGGGAGCCTGCGCGTCCCCCCCGCGCCCCTCTGCCGCTGATAGCGCACTACTACTTGATAACGAGAAATCTCGGAATCGTCTACATTACGCGTTCGCTATTCACCCAGGCACTAGCAATCTTTTCTGTTTTGTATACAAATTATTTCTACACGCGAAATATCAACTTTACCAATGGTGCATGTACAAGTGTATCGGCGAAAGTAAATAATATATACCGACATAGTGAGTTGGCACCGTTCCAATACTCTTACGATGGAATACGGTATACAAATCGAAGGCATACAATATACACAGACTGTTTCACTACGAATCTTAGTCTCAAGTACCCTTTCACTGTTATACTGTCAACTCGATCAGCACTACTTACATATTAAAATTAAAATTGTGCTCAATACCGTATGAGATACACTTGAGTTATTATTATATCTATTATGTTTCTGATAAATATAAAAGCGTACGTCAAAAATTACTTACCAATATAGTTCAAACAGCAGAAAAAGAATACAATATAACAGCAAACGCTTGCCGATTCGTAAGAAATGCCAGACGACCGTTCGCTTGTTTGGTTGACTCGTTTGCGGTTGCGGAGCGCGGAGGTCGATTTGCTTCACTAGCACAATGCCGGTTTGCCGGCGTCACAATAATGGAGTCGCCCGTAAGACCTCAGCGGGTGCTAAATTTATTCAAAATTTACAGCTTTTTTATATCGATGACATGCGAAATAACCTACGAAAAGTGACCTTCGACGTATTTGAGACAGATGTCAAACAAACCTTTAAAAATTGAAATCGGAATACTATTATTTTAATGTCGATCAATAATGGACTCGCCCAACCTCCCCACCCGCCGCAACCGATGGTTTTACCATATATGGGCATAGAGACTCCTGGATTGTGATTGGCTAGCAACGGTTATCGTACGTACGTTGTGCACACACACCGAAGTTTAGTTGTAGGTGTGTGGTAACAAAACGATTCATTCAACACAGTAATATTGTCTGCATGCCGGCAAATAACCGGACCGTTTTACGGAGGTGTTTAACAATACTGGGACTGTTGCTTACCACTTTGATACGTGGTCCATATTTAATTTAGTAGGGTTATTGTCGCGTCGTTGTCGCATGCCTTATCTATCTGCAACTGATACTAATTACAATCACGTGATGTTTCCCGCATACCTGAGCAATACCAAATTCAGATGGAACTCTGAATGCATTAATTACCATATATTTCAATTATAAATTAGCGCTAATATAACTAAGGATGTAAATATTCATATATATAACTTTTATATAAATAGTGAAACTCGGGTACAATGTCCCTTTTGAATAATTATTATTTTAATGCCTAGATGTGAGATCATATCATCATGCTACTTAATAATTAATAAATTTGAATACTGTTTTTTACTTTCACTGTCATACAGAAATGGTGACACAAAAAAGACAAGCGGTACATTTTTGTTGTTTTTAGGTTCTATGTAGTAACAGGTACCTACCAGTTGATACATTTTATTGACTGTTTAGAAGCACTATTTATGTGTATAGGCAACTTTATAAAGGGGATACTTTGTCCTTGTGGTCCATTGTCAAAGTACTGAACTGATTTTAATAAAATTTAATAAATGGGGAGGAGATATCGACTTACGGAGCTTAAGCCTTCGGTAAGGACATAGATAACAATTTAAAAAAAATATTGCATATGTTTATAACTATTACTAGTCGCAAGTATAAGCTAGTTTTAAATGAAACAAGTTATTACTTCGTGTTTTTTTTATTATTTAGATTGATCAAAGCCAAAATTTAATTGCTTTCTCTAATTTCAAGAACTATTACCATATTAGAATGCTATTTTGATTCTGTGTAGCAAAATCGTAGGATAATTAATAGCATGTGGCACCAGTGTATTCAGTGCACCATCTGGACATTTCTCTACATTTGTCATTTGCTATTCATCCATTTCATGAGTTGTCACGGTAACGAATAATGGTTGACAAATTACCACGTTTCACATAAACAATCTAAATATAACCGGACGATAGTTTAAAATATTCCATTTCAAACGAAAATAATCTGTTAAAATACAAATAGATTAAATAGAAAAAGTAGATGCTTAACCTTTGTCATTTGATACATTCGTTTTACTTTTATCACAGGACTATTTATGTGCAAATATTTATACAACAAACAGCGTTACGTAACTCAGATAACCGGTATATTTATTTCCCGGTGGCATAAAAAAATGGGTGGATAGCGGATATGTGCCAAAAGTTCGTTTATTTAACTTTATATCAATGCTCATAAGGTAAAAAGGGTACAATACGACATGATACACGGCGTAGTCATTTTCTCGTGTATTAGTGGCCATAATTTATCGGAAGCGTTTCCGAGTGTCTGGGTGTCGGTGAGTCACGGCCCGCGAGTGCGTACTACGCGGGCGCGTCAGCTGTGGTGAGTCAGCCATGGCGTGCCTCGCTGCTGGCCATCCGCTGCGCGACCGAGTCCGCCGCCGAGGGTCAAGGGCATATGCTTCATTAACTGTACTTAATAATTATTTGAGGTTATGTTTCAATAATACGAAGCCGGCGTTCGCATAGACCTAATAAACATTATAATTTTACAATGCTAACTAGAAGAAGCCGACGAGCATGAAGTAGGCGATTTCATGTTGAATGGTACGTCTCACAGTTCACACACAATGATTAGTTTATATTTTAAACAGTACATTATAAACTATTATAATGTAATGTAACATAACGCGTGCGATACCCAAAGACGTAGCAAGTGTAGTACTCTCTTCGCGCTTCACCAGGTACGCGGTACACATGATTACATGCGATTTATATTACACACAAGTTACATGCGATTAATTTTGATTCTTTACTATTAAAGAGAGTCAAATATGTATATATTCACTAATGTACAAAAGTGGAATTGATTACGAAATAATCTTTATAGACTCATGTTCGTTTGGCGTTTTCCATTTAAACTGGTATGACACATCGTTTATGTAAACATTGTTACATTATGTACCGACTTATAGTTCGTGACTCATCGACTCAGTTTATCAAATTTATTTCCGTTATGAAAATTTTAATTCACATTTGTTCGAAGTTTAAATCATATATCAAGGATCAATTTTAAAACTGCACATTCAAAGAGGAAGATTTGTGATAAAAGCAGCAAAACCTTTTTTTTTTTATAATTTACATAATATATTGTCATTCTAAGTCGCTTGAGATGTTTAAAACTTTTATGACAATTCTTGGTAACCGCTACTGATGCTTCGACCATTATTTTATTGTACATTAATGTAAAATAAAAAAACATACCAAAGGACATTTCATTCAAACGATATTAATTAATAAATAAATCATCACATAATAATGTAAAAATTGTAATGGTGGGTTTAGTAATAAAAAATTAAATATCATTCTCTCAGCAATCTGTACATGATAAAATTGGGCATCCAATTAGAACCGGTGCTCCGCAAATTATTGATCTAAGTTCGTGGAATTACACAACCCTCTAGAGTAAATTCGTTTGATTTCCCTTAACAATGCGGGAGTAACGCGAATTGGGGAAATCGGAGGGGTAGCGACCCCAGCTTACTGCATTGATCCGCGCCCAAAATTACGTATACCCTCTACGAAGTAAGACAGACGGATGACTTTAAAGCAGAATTTATGTTGTAGGTAAAATGTTTTCATTTCTACGCATTTCATAAATGTACGTGAAATAAATCTTTAACAAAATCAACAAACATGACATAAACATAGATTATATTCTGTTGCCCTTGTACAAATTGAAAAAGGTTAAGTAAAATAATAATGCATACAATCCATAATTTTTCAGTTTACAAAAAATAATATATGCTGACACTGGATGATTTTGCTTAATGATTGGACCGATTCAAAACATTTCTTAAAAAAATATGATAAGCACTGATTTCCGATTAAAAACAAAGGCTATGCCACACAATGAATCAGCGAAGGAAACACGAAATAGTGCGTGGAATTATAAAAGAGTTTCGTATTGTGATGTATACTCGTCTCGAATACATATTGAGCGTTTGAGTCACTCCTTACACAGTATGTTACGCGCCGTCTGAGATCCTTGAGAGACTTGTGACAAACAGTTGTCAAATGGTCGCCACCGTGTTTTTAACTTTAGGACGCAAACACATACAATGTCAAATTACTATATGAAGCTATTCAGTGGGCGTTGATAATTGAACATTGTTTATAAAAAAAAACAACATTGTTTAGAAATGTGAAAAAAAAATCACTTTCATCATCCATGGTGAACAAACGCGTAATTTACGTGTAGTTCAATCTATGCGTTAATTAAAAACAAATCAAGATGAACATTTTGTAAATTTATTTCCCAATCGGTTTTAAATACAAGTTTGTCATTAAAATTGTTAATCATAACATAAAACAATTTTAATTGCGATTAAACCAAAAATGTTTAATTATGCATAAATTTATCAAACGTGACAACATAAAACAATTTTATTAAAAACTTAACTTAAGATAAACAAACTTAAGATAACAATTAAAGAAACATCGACGACAAAATAATTTGACGTTCTTAGCTAAAAGTCCGCAAAATGTTAAATAGGATAATCGCGAATACATAAATTATTGATGGAAACTATGTATTTTGCATACTGAGTGCTTTAATTTACTGTTTCCCGTAGTATTACATTAAAATAATACAAACTTTGTCTTTGGTTGTTTGAATGCTCAACTGATTGTTATTCAAACCATTGCTTTCTACGTCCTTTCTTTGTGTATGGTCGATGCAACACTTTAATAAAACAATAAGTAGGGAAATCTACTATTAACTGCTTGGACTAACAGAGTAGAAATATAACTACAATACGATTTGTGAATGCAAAATAAATCTTTTTTATTTTCTTTTTATATTATAGATATTTTATAACTTTTTCTGATTTTGTTAAAATGTAACGCTCGAAGAGGTCAGGCTAGTTGATTATAATGCCGTGATTTTTGAAACTAACCCCTATTATAATTCACCAAAGATCTGCAACAGTATTATGATCACATAATAAGTGCGTCAACACACGATACGAAAATGCTTTTTATTATGTTACTGTGTCATGACTTTACATATTATCACATCCAATTCCCGCTACTGGTTTATATGATAAAGAAATAATTAGCAGTATTTTCTATAAACTTTATTACTCTTATTTTGTACATTCTGATACATTTATTCCGTTTTGCGACGAAATAGTGAATCGTGAAATAGTAATAATTATGTGAAAGCGCCTATTTCGGTTAACAGCCAAGCGCACCTAATCATAAAATTTTAATATGACACTATAATAAAGTATCTGCTTGTAAAGTATTTTTTTTAATCCAGCATAACCAAATGCAACATGCATAACAAAAAATAATAATACCAATAGCATAATAGTAACATTCGTTACATATTATAACTGTCTGGATAGAACCTAATTAGCCTTGCAGTTCACAAATGAATGCTCCAATTGACAACATTCTACAAGCTGGCCTACATACTAAAAATATACAATGCCTACCAAGCTATGTCTAGCAAAAATACGCTTGCGTTCAATGAAGCACTTATAACCTTACATTTAATGTTATTTTACTTTAAAGTGGCTCCAACACATATTTCTCCTTGTAAGGTTACACATGTGGACTTCGTCAGGGAGTGAAATAAAATTGCTCTAAAAGATCCCGTGACAAAGGACGCACCGGTTTCGTTTGGGGCGAGGCTGAATGTTTTTTGTCAACTTGTCAGTAGTGAAAAAAAGGATTTCGTTTAAGTAACAGCAACAATGGTGCTACAAAAAAGGACAAGATCCAAAACAAACCAAAAAAGGTCAGCTATCTAAATAAATATGGTAAAATAAAGAAAGTAAATTTAGGTATAGTTTGTGGAAAAACCGGCATGCCTATCTAAAAAAAGTGATAAATATGGAAGACGCTCAGTAGGTCTGTAAGAATAGATATATTGGGCACTAGGTACTCCCCGCCTACCTCAGAAGGGAATTGGCGTGACGAAATGTATGTTTATAAAGAATATACAAATTTCGTTTTTGCCTACGCTTCTAAACAATATAACTAAATTACACAGAAGCTAAATATTTAAAGCAAAAAAGCGAAAAGTAACCAAAAACAATTTTGTGGAGATAAAATGTCTGATTGTTTTTTGTAAGTCTTTCGCCACGTTTTCTTTTTTTGATATCCATCGCATGAACATCAAGACTAAAAAACTAGGATAAGATCAAAAAGATTAGAGAATCAAAATGTTAAACATTCAACAATCTACTCACTAAGTAGAGATAGTCTCGTCTCGTCTAACCGTGTCGTTCTGGTCTGATTTACTCGTGTAAGAGCAAACTACATACGCATAATTATACAATTATTTTAGTGTATCAATTTGAATTATTGTCTAACTTATGTCCACTTATATTTTCTCTATCTGGTTTTACATAAATTATATGTATAGATTGAATTCCATAACGTCAATGAGATAAAATATACTTCGTAGCTTCAAATTTATTTTATAACTCCGTCGGAAATGCACATCCCGCGGTAACGTTCAATTCAAGTTCCCAGACGCGTAGCGGGCCGAAGGGCGGGGGCTGCATCGATCGGCCCCGCCGCCCTTGACCCTCGCCCGCACGGTGTCTCGCGCGATGCCGCTCTGTTCTGTGGTCTACGCTTCTTGCGAGTGTTCTAAGAATATTACGCGCCACCCCCGTGAATATTTTACTTTTGAGGCTATTGGTGTACAGGTTAATGTTGAAGTACATTTAATTTGCCATATGTGCGTTATAGCGCGATAAAGCATAACAATTAATGAATTGCCTCTATTCTGCTCGTTCCTGAGATGTCAAACATCTCTTTATTTCTTTGTGTTTGTACAAAACGTAAAGGCAATTATACATGTTAAAGAATTACTTTCGTTCGTTCATTAAAGATTTTATTGAAAAGTAAAAAAAGCAATAAAATCAAACGTTCATAAACTTGTCAGCTGTATGACTCATGCTTCTATTAGAACCCTAAACAATGCAAGGGAATTATGTTACGTGCCCGTCGCCCTCCGCGACAGCTGTAAGGGCGTTGGTGGCAGAATAATAGCAGGGCGTCATCGGTCCTTCGCCCTTTTACACGTCGTATCATTAAATAATATTGTATATCCAGCTAGAATCCCAACACTCATTAACGATGTTCGCGTATTTTTCCATATTCTCATTCGCGAATTCATTCTTGCGAATGTTTTGGGAAATTTTTTGCTAGAATAAAAATCAGAAGAAATTGTAATCCATTTATTTCTTATGTTTTATAATACAACAAAAAGGAGCAACCTAATGATCACCTGATCAATGTTCAGTTTATCATTTGGTATAATTTATTTATTTACTTTACTATGAGCAATGAAGCTTAACAATTAAATTTTCATTAGAACATTAGCACAAAAATATATATCTCAATGAAAACAAACAAAAGCAAATTTCTCTATGAAATGTTCTATCAAAAACCAAATATTTGTATTCGCATTCGCGAATGTCAATAACAAATGTACAAAATGTGACATTCGTTACATCTCTAATAAATACATAAAATCATACGATTTCAGAACGTGACAATTATGATTTTCAGTCACAATCAGCATTACTCATGTTGTTTAACGTTGAAAGAAATATTTTTGTTAGAAATATGCCTCTACAGTTTCTATTTTTATTAAAAACTTTGTATGACATTTAGCGATAACGCTAACTGGGGAAGTCTGACTATGTCTGACTATGACGATGTTTGACTGGCTGAATTAGGCTGGTAACTGATGATAATGATAATAATGATGTTGATGATGAAGATTACCATGATCTAGTACAACACATCATATTCAAGTGATATGTTCTTGTGCACAAAAATGACCCGAGCCACCATTAGAAATATGAAGATAGAAAAATGCATTAGTATGCACACAACTCTATATTGGAGTCCAAGACCTCACGCTCAGGAGTCGCGCTCGGAAGGACTCAACGAACGAGACAGACAATAATTATAAGTATATTTGCTTCTAAGTTACTTTTTTGTGTTTAAAAAGTACTAACTAGTTTATATCTCTGAATTCATTTCTATATTACCAGTGCTTATTCCATTGTCTCTTTTACGAATACGTGATAACATAAGGTCGTTTTTCTATAAATATCCGCACGTGTTGCTGTCGTTATCAATGCATTAGGCTTGCAATAAAATCTAGTAACGATTAATAATATTGGTGTTGCCAATTGTTATTTCGTTCTCCCGCCAATGGATAGTTCTTAGGAAGGAAAATATATGTTAAATGCCAGTTAAATTATGCGTTATTTTATTTATAGAATAGTACATAGGTTTATATGTTAACAAAAACTACTGCTGCTATGTGTCCTTTTTTCAAAAACGAAATAAACAATTTTTCGTTTGAAACTATAGTTTTACTTTGGATACCAAAACATGACTTAACTGCAAGAATTCTTACACAAAGAGACAGCATGCAGATCAATTAAATTATCATTGGTGATACTACAAATATAATGTTATTGAGGTGTAAATTGACCTTAATAGTAATTATTATATTGTAACGCGAAAAAAATCCATGCAAAAAACCTTTTCTAGTACTTTTTCAATCACAAGTAACTTCGGTTGACAAAGATGGCGGACAACATTGTACTGGCAAGGTGGCAAGTATTTTTTAAATGCACGCAGTCCTAAATCTCCCCTTTCTCCTCACACACATTCATTAATAACCTGTGACCGTGACGTACATCCATTACCACCAGCGCGCAGCAGACACGGCCCAGACGCAGTGGAGGTGTGTCTGATCTAATTATATCGATAACATAACATCGCTGGCGTCGAGATCTACTGAAAATAGCTACCGATCTGCTCGGCTCTTTCCGGATCGCACTGAACACTGAGCACGCAAACCCGTGTAGGGCTGTCAGATAATCGTAGCAACATTGATTAGGACATATTATAGAATATAAGAATATGTATATATTATTACAAATATCCGAACGGGGCGTCACCCATTAAATGTTGACGGTAGAAATTTAAGGAATATTGACATTGGCTTTCGTGAATATTCGCACATTTTTACATATTCACATTCGTCTTCGCATTCACAATTTTATATCAGAAGAAAAAAATCTTTTATTTCTTATTTTTTAATACAACAAAAAGTGACAACACAGTGATCAAATTATCAATGTTCAGTTTATAATTTAATATTATTTATTCATTTACTTTGAGCAACGAAGCTTTACAATTAAATATTCATTAGAACAGTATCACAAAAAATATATAACGCAATTAAAACAATCAAAAACATATACTTCTATGCAATTTTCTATCAAAAATTGAATATTCGCATTCGCATTCGAATTCACGAATTTTAGTGGCGGACATTCGCATTCGCATCCGCATTCGAGAATGTTCAAAAAGTGACATTGGTTCATGACCAGTAGGTACACAGTTTACAAATCCATGTAACCAATTTTTACCACAGTATAGCTGTTTTTCCTGTGTTGCATATGATTTTGCTTCTATATTAAACTACATAGGTATAAAATAATATAATATGCAATAATATTAACCGCAAAAATATTAATTGTAGAACTATAACATTATAATTTATTTTATTATAATATTAAATTTCGAACGTACGAATCAATTACATCCATTTCTAGACCGCCTAAAATTCATATGTATGTAGCTGTGCCAAGGAAACATTGTAACATTCTGTAAGACGTATTTAATTTTGTAGAATATTGATGAATTCGTTGCCGGGAATAAAGTGTTTTGTGTATGATATAAGAAAAATGTTGTTTTATTATTATTGTCGCCATTTTTACGGTTTCTCTTCATAAGGAACCTTCTTTTAGACTTAACAAAAAAAAAATAGTCCAATCGTTTGGTCCGTTCTCGAATTTTACGCTTAGCAACACTTTTGTCGATTCATTTTTATTTATACAGATTAATTATATTTGTAGGTAGGCACTCGAGAATATATTTTAAGGCTAATTAAATAAAAATAACCGTTGCATTCTGCACATTACATTGAAGCCATCACAAAACGGTTCCCTGTTATATTTTTCGTACAAAAAGTGGTATGAATTCACACCTACCGCTTTTGAACGTTGATAGTTCGTTCACCCCGCTGACACTGTTTATTATTTTTTAATTAACCTTAATATATTTGCTTAACAAACCATAAAACACGAAATAACGGATTTGCGAAATTATTCCTGAAAAAGTATTGAGCATTCTTTATTTGAAATGAGTGCGTAAATTACTGCTTGTCTGTAAGTGTTGACTATGGTTCACCAGTTATGATATCCGTACATGCCATGCACTGGGTACATGGTCAAACAGCGAACTAGTCCTGGGATTTTCGAGGTTAGAAAAAGCTAATAATACTCTGGCCGAGCAGGGGTTCTGAACCAGGTGCTCTAGATCAGCAACTCCGCTTGCATCCACTAGACTCTAGGCTAGTGTCTCCCAGCGTGAGGCCCACGCCTTATAGGATGCTATTTGATAGTTAAACGGAAAGTTGAAGGGAATTCGAAAATGGACTCGACAATTGAATTCAATTTTACTTCCTGGAGCCTATCACTAATGTTTCTTAAATGAACAAATCAATTTTCTAATGTTAAAATATTAGGGGGAGGGAATGTGGGAGGTCATAATTTTAGAAAGGTTAAGGTGGGGGGGCATGGCACAAAAAAGGTTAGGTAGCACTGCTCTAGACGAAAATTGCAGATAATCTTCAATTACAGGATAAGTAACTTCATTATTAACAGTTAAATAACTTGTAACAAATTGCAAAACTTTTTATTTGAAACGCAAACAGTCCAATTAGAGTATTTAATATTTACCTGACTTATTACTTTTATTGAACTTACGGGCGTGGCAACAGCTCTGTATAAAGAGCACGAGTACTGCCCCATCCCTCAAAATTCCATTAACATTATTAAACTGAGCGCTGCCGGGGAATATCGACCCGTCGCGAACTAGACGATTCAAACTAGACTAACACACACACACATCTATATTTCCTAAGTGTATGCAAAGAATTTGTACAATACAATATTATAAAGAGACGTAACACTAGTATAAAAGCATAGACATTAAGGTTCAAAATCGTTTGCCCAGAATACGTTTATATTGTTTTACACTGCCTAAAAACTAAAGAGATTTAATGCTAATATAATTTCGGTTCACTAGCTCTTTATTTGAATCTGGTTGGTGAAGTATTTATGTGGTATTTATATCTTGTTTGGAAATGTAATTTCGTATTTAGAACTCAAATATCATTCGGCTAAATAGTTACAGAACAGCGATGAATTATTTTATTGTTGTAGCTGTTGTTGATAATTTCTAAGTTTACCGTTTTATTTGCTTTGTAACTACACACTTCCACGCGAGGTAACACATTGCAAGAGCGGATGGTGACATATCTCTTATCATATCGCTTATCACCTCGTCTCTTTGTACGTGCTCTTATTACCAACATACATGTACATAGTGTTATCTGTGCAACAGTTATGTAACTAGGTTTTCGATTTTTAAAATGTAACTGACAGTTATGAATATTTATTTATTATTTTCCTTTCCAACAATTAGTGTACCTAATAAAGTGCTCCGTAAAAATTTCTTTACATGGCGTAATGTGATGAATGAATGAATGAATGCAAGAGAAGCACGTTAGTTCTGTAAGGAAAGAGATATTAGACATATCTACCTATCTTACGGGACTACTGGGTGTGATGTCTTAACAATATTAATAATTTATTTTCTTAGTTTTAAAATAATATTTTTAAAGTGTCTATTCATATGAGAATATCACAATCTTATTGGATGTGTAGAGAAAGCTATGAGAACCTTCTCCCAAGAGCTTCAATTGAATTCTGTGGGAAATGTCTTTAATTAAGTAGTTTGTTATTTGGAATATTTCATGTAAGCTAACATGAAATATTCCGTTATTATAAAAAATAATATAAGTTCATTAAAAATTCTGCCAACCTCTGCTCAACAGCTAAAACGATAAAACGATAAATGATTGATGATATTACTACAATTTTTTTCTATCTTAAAAAGACAATTTAATCAGTTCAAATTCAAAATATTTATGTTGAATGTAACCCAACTAAACAGATGTAAAGATTTGTTGAGACCGGCAGCTGAAAATGTTTCGTAGAGCGGTGAGTGACTAGGCATTTATACGAAAGAAACCTAAATTTGAACATGAATTTGTGTGTCAAAGTGAGTGTACCGAACAGCGGCGTGGTCCGAGGTAGGTGCGAAAAGAAAACTTCGAAAGTATACCGGTATAAATAATTTATTAAAAAACATGAGGTTAGTAACTTTTAATAAATTAATCGAAAAATGTTTATCACGAACGGTCCGCGGCCGTTACATTACGTAATGTTCGACATTTTACGACACCTTACATCCTATTTAAATACTGCACTTAACAACACTAGATCACAAGCGTAATTTGAGCCCCCCGTCTAGGGTCGCGGTGTAGGCCTGCAGGGCATCTTTCATAGGAACGGTCTCACTTGGCTGTCTAGAAGCACTTCCTGTGCACGATCGAGGGGCCGGACTCGTCGTACTCCTGCTTCGAGATCCACATCTGCTGGAAGGTCGAGAGGGACGCGAGGATCGAGCCGCCGATCCATACGGAGTACTTCCTCTCTGGGGGCGCGATGATCTTGATCTTCATCGTGGACGGAGCCAGTGCGGTGATCTCCTTCTGCATGCGGTCGGCGATGCCGGGGTACATCGTGGTACCTCCGGACAGCACTGTGTTGGCGTACAAGTCCTTACGGATGTCCACGTCACACTTCATGATGGAGTTGTAAGTGGTCTCGTGGATGCCGCAAGCTTCCATACCCAAGAACGAGGGCTGGAAGAGAGCCTCAGGGCAACGGAAACGTTCGTTGCCGATGGTGATGACCTGGCCGTCGGGCAGCTCATAGGACTTCTCCAGGGAGCTGCTGGAGGCGGCGGTGGCCATCTCCTGCTCGAAGTCAAGCGCGACGTAGCAGAGCTTCTCCTTGATGTCGCGTACGATCTCGCGCTCGGCCGTGGTGGTGAAGGAGTAGCCGCGCTCGGTGAGGATCTTCATGAGGTAGTCGGTGAGGTCGCGGCCGGCCAAGTCCAGACGCAGGATGGCGTGCGGCAGCGCGTAGCCCTCGTAGATGGGCACGGTGTGGGACACGCCGTCGCCGGAGTCCAGCACGATGCCGGTGGTACGGCCGGACGCGTACAGCGACAGCACCGCCTGGATGGCCACGTACATGGCGGGCGTGTTGAAGGTCTCGAACATGATCTGCGTCATCTTCTCTCTGCAAAGCAACATACGAGGTTAGCTCCTGCACTCCGGATCCATCCACCCATTGCTTCATGCTAGCGCGGGACATTTTGGGCCTCGCTACGTACCTGTTGGCCTTGGGGTTGAGGGGCGCCTCGGTGAGCAGCACGGGGTGCTCCTCGGGAGCCACACGCAGCTCATTGTAGAAGGTGTGGTGCCAGATCTTCTCCATGTCATCCCAGTTGGTGACGATGCCGTGCTCGATGGGGTACTTGAGCGTGAGGATGCCTCTCTTGCTCTGGGCCTCGTCGCCGACGTACGAGTCCTTCTGGCCCATGCCGACCATGACGCCCTGGTGGCGCGGGCGGCCCACGATCGAGGGGAACACGGCGCGCGGCGCGTCGTCCCCCGCGAAGCCGGCCTTGCACATACCGGATCCATTGTCCACCACCAGCGCGGCAACTTCCTCGTCGCACATTTTGAATTAGTCTGAAAGATAAATTATAGTTATAATAAAATTAATTTCTCAAATTGTAAGCTACTTGCAACGAAGGTTTAATATTGAGATCAATATTGTTAAAATAATATACAAGCTATGCCCATATAGACAATAGGCAGTGGGCGCCGACGCCTTCGGTATGCAGTGGGCGAAGGAATCGTAAGAGACCAAATAAGGCTACGTCTAACGAGACATTGTGATGCGCGGACGTGGCGGCCGACGCGGAGACGGTAGGATGCTTCAAGTCGAACAGGTAAAAGTCGAACACTAGTGCTGCTACTTTCGAAAAGTAAAACCGTTGAGACTTAAAAGCACCCCTTCGCTATAGTGGCGACCACGCCCTACCGCAACGGCAATCCCGGCTCCTGCCGGCGCCACGAGGCGCCACTACCCGGCGTCACTGACCGCACTCACTATTTGCACTTTTATTGCACACTACACAAATCATGCACTAAATAAACACTAAATTTTTAAGATGCTATGACTTACTTTTAATTAAATAGTCCTATTAAATAAATAAATTAATATCGCTATTGCACAGCCTCGGTAATGCTGCACAACGCTTCAGCTCGAGCTCACTTCGTAGAATGTCGGCGTTAGGGGCACGCGGAGTATATAA